>SNQJ01S0070405.1:96088-109145 GCA_010110895.2 Picea sitchensis | reverse complement strand
AAAGTTGTCAACAAGTTTTTGGAAACATATCTAAGGTGTTTTGCCTCTTAAAAGAAAAATCAGTGGGCTCAATGGTTACCCCTAGTTGAATGGTGGTACAACACTTCCTACCATACAGCTACATGCATGACTCCTTTTGAAGTGGTATATGGACATAAGCCCCCTTCAGTTCTCTCATACTTACCGGGTACCTCGAAGGTCTAGGCAGTTGACCAAAAACTTACAGTTCGAGAGGATGTTCTTCATACCCTTAAAGAGAACTTGGTCATGGCACAGAATCGCATGAAGCAACAAGCAGATCAAGGTCGCTCTGAACGTCAATTTGCAGAAGGGGATCAGGTGTTTTTGTGACTGCAACCATACAAGAAAACTTCCCTCAAGGTCGAGCAGTGTCAGAAGCTAGCACCCAAATTTTATGGTCCTTACACAGTTCTCAAGCATGTGGGACAAGTCGCCTATTAGTTAGCTCTTCCCAATCATTCAAAGCTACACCTTGTTTTTCATGTTTCATGCTTAAATAAGGTGATTGGAACTAGGTACCAAATTCAAACCAACCTTCTCGAGTTAGCTGAAGAAGGATCCATTTGGCTACATCCAGAAGCAGTTTTGGACCAGCATGAGCATCGCCTACATCAGGGAACCATCAAGGAAGTGCTAGTCCAGTGGAAAGATACAACTCCAGCAGATGCCACTTGGGAACCAACTACCATTCTGCAGTAGTTTCCACATCTCAGGCCCAGAGGACAAAGTTGATTTTAAGGGGGCGGACATGTTAGGGTCCTAACCCGCACATAGGTAGATCAATATATTCAGATGTAATAAAGGTCAATATTAATAAGGCCTTTCAATAAAATAGAATAAGGCGGATGTAAGAAGACCTAATAGAAGGTTCCACTTCTAGAAGGATCTTCCTCTAGATGCTTCTCTTGATAGACATACTTAGTATAAATAAGGGTCGAGGGTATGAAAACCCTAGCTTGGAGATTATTGTAACAGAGCGTTGCTCGACTGGAGGTTGCCCCTTGAAGAGGCCCGTGAACATTGCTTTTTGAATCAAAGTGATATTTCTGTTGTTGTTCTTATATCATTTCTGTGTTATTGTGGAGATTATGTTGGTTATATTACTATTGTTCTACCATTTCTAGCATTTTATTTATGTTCTGCATACTTTTTATATCTAGTATATTACAGATACAAAAATCAAAATAAGTTCAGGAGGCCAAACAATGCACCTCAAATCTTACCAAGGGAAAGAAAAAATCAAGATGATCAAAATATTTTGCCTCCTTTCCATAATAATGCAGTAGATGAGGAGGGGGATGAATATGATATAGAAGATGACCCTGCAATTCATCTAAATGATTCTGAATCGTCTCCTATGCATGTGACACGGTAGGATTATGAAGATGCTTTGATTTCAAACCAGTTTGAGGAAGGGGATGTAGATGAGATCGTCCAAAAGGAACCTAAAAGGAAGAAATACAATCTCAGATCTGTTTCAAATGCACCTAAAGTGGATACACATGTTACCACAAAGAAGGCCAGTACTCTAGTTAAAACAGGAATCATTAAAGAAAGTCCTAAGATTCAGTTTGATCAACCATTGAAGCATCCTACCAACGTTAGTACTGTTGATATAAAGGAACCAGAAAAGAATGTTTCTTCTTTCAGTTTAGAACATGAAATCAACAAAATCAAGATTTATGTGCCTTTGCTATAACTCGTGAAAACAGATCCCTTTAGGAAGATTGTCCTCAAGGCTATACATTCTCCAACTCAGGTTACCTTTCAGATACAGTCAATCTAGAAGATGAAAACCCTGTTGTAACTATTGGACCTCATATTGAAGACAGAATTGATGCCTCTCCTCCATTCTACATTTCACTAAATGTCCATGACAAGATATTGCATAACTTCCTAATGGATTATGGTGCCTTGCATAATGTCATGCCTAAGGTGGTGATGGAAGAATTAGGGTTAGATATTACTAGACCATACCATGATCTATATTCTTTTGACTCCAAGAAAGTCAAATGCCTTGGAGTTATGAAAGATGTGGTTGTTACTCTTTCCCAATTACCTATGAAAAGTGTGGTATTAGATGTTATTGTGGCTGACATACCACCAAAATTTGGAATGCTTCTTTCAAGATCTTGGGCCAAGCAGGTAGGTGGTACTCTACAGATGGATCTTAGTTATGCAAACATACATGTTTTTGGTGGGGAACAACGAAGATTATACAGAGAAGTAAGACTGGTTTATTTGGTAAGTGATCACGAAAACCCCACTAATCATCTTATATATGTTGTAGAATATGATCTTGGTTCCTCTATTTTTCATATGAGTGATGAGATGGCAGAAGTATCAGTTAGGAAGAAAACAACTACAATTGGAGAAAGTGAAGATAATTTTTTTTGGAAAATGTATTTTGATGGAGCATGTTTTAGAGAAGGTTATGGAGCTGGGATTGTCTTCATTTCTCCTACCAAGGAGGTTATCCCTATGTCATATAAAATTGAATTTGACACCACCAATAACACCAGTGAATATGAAGCCTTGTTGTTAGGTTTGAAAGCTGCTAAAGATATGGGTATAGATAGGCTTTATGTTTTTGGAGATTTAGAACTAATTATTCACGAGATCAAAAATAAATATCAAACCAAACAGCAAAGGTTGAAACAATATAGAAATGAGGTGTGGGATTATGTGGATAATGTATTTTGGCATTCAATATTACATTTGTGCACAGAAATTTAAATCAGCAGGCTGACTCTTTGGCACTTGCAGCTAGCAACTTTAAAACTCCAATGTTCCCTAATCTGAAGTTTGAAGTTGAGGTCAGACACATACCCTCAATACCAGATAATATAAAACATTGGAAGGTCTTTAAAGATGATGAGTAAATTCAAATATTCTTGAAAACTATTGAAGAGATTTCTAACATTTCAATAGATCAAGATGATGAAGATGGTGAAGTAGAGGTACATGCTGCAGATATCCTTCAAGATAATGTTGTTGGGCACAAAATCATTGAACTAAAGACAAACCATCTAACTAAAGGTTTGGTTCCATTAGAGAGGTTGTTTGATCACAATGATGTTTCCAGGAAGGTTGTTATTCAGATAGAAGAAACTAATGTAGTGCACTATGACATCAGTCCTGATACAAATCCCAGGTTGGTCAAAATATCTAGAAAATTGTCACAGAAACATAGAAGAGCATATGTTGAATTAATGAAGCAATATTCGAATATATTTGCCTGGTCTTATGAATATTTGAAAGTGTTTGATACAGAGATCATACAACACAAAATTCCTCTGAAAATTGGGTCTAAACCTGTTAAGAAAAAGTCCAGGCAATTTAATCCTCTACTGTTACCCATAATAGAAAAGGATTTGAAAAGGTTATTAGAAGCCAAAATCATAGTGCCACTGAGATACTCAGAATGGGTAGCCAACCTTGTGCCTATTGAGAAGAAAAATGAAGAGATAAGGCTATGTGTGGACTTCAGGAATTTGAATAGGTGCTCCTTGAAAAACAATTATCCATTACCAAAAATGGATCATATCTTACAGATATTTGTTGGCGCAAAGAGGATCTCTATGCTTGATGTATATTCAAGATACAATCAAATATCAGTAGTGGAAGAAGATAAAAAGAAAACAGATTTTACCACTCCCTGGGGTACTTTTATGTACGAAAATATGCCCTTTGGATAGATGAATGCATGAGCCACATTTCAAAGAGCTATGGATATTGCTTTTATTGGTGAAAAGGACAGGTTTCTGGTTATTTATCTTGATGACATCATTGTATTTTTAGCATCTGATGAATAACATTTACAGCACTTGAAGCAAACTTTTAAGAAATGCAGAAGGTATGGCATATCACTTAATCCTAAAAAATAACACTTTTTCATGGAGGAAGGAAAGATTTTAGGACATATTGTTTCCCCTGAAGGTATTAAAATAGATACTGAAAGAGTGAAGGCCATCCAACAAATAGATATTCTGAGAAACAAGAAGTCTATTCAGTCCTTCATTGGTAAAATTAATTTTTTGAGGAGGTTTATACCTAATTTTGCAGAGATTATCAAGTACATTACTGAAATATTGAAAAAGGATGCAAAAATTAAGTGGATACCAGAAGCTAAAGAATCTTTTGAAAGAATCAAGCAGGCTCTTATTTAGGCCCTTGTTCTCATTAGTCCAGATTACTCCAAGGGATTCATGATTTTCTCATTTGCATCAGAAAACACCATAGTTGTTCTTCTGCAAAGAAATGAGCAAGGATATGAGAAGCCCATATCCTTCTTGAGAAAAAATCTCAGAGACTATGAATTGAAGTATGATATAATGGAGAAACAAGGTTATGCCCTGGTAAAGGCTCTGAAGTCCTTTAGAGTATATGTTCTTCAATCTGAGATTACAGCTTATGTCCCAAGCAGTGCAGTCAAAGAAATATTGGTTCAGCCTGACTGTGAAGGAAAGAGAGGGAAATGGATAACAAAAATCTTGGAGTATGATCTCACCATAAAGCCTACTCAGTTGATAAAAGTTCAAGGCCTTGCCAAATTAATGACAGAATCTAATTGCAAAGCAATTGGGTTGTACCATATTTCAGACAAAACACGAGATTCTTCTTTCTGGATTGAAGAAACAAATTCACAGGTAAACAACAAGTATGTTTCTTCACCATGGTACAAAGATATCGTATTTTTTCTGCTGAATTTTCAATCTCCCCCAGAGTTGGATAAATCAAAATTCAGATCATTAAAGTTAAGAGCAGTAAAGTATTGCATTATTGATCAGATATTATTCTGGAAAGACCCTAATGGTTTTTTGTTGAGGTGTGTTGATGAAAAAGAAGCTGAACAATTTTTTTATGATCTACATCATGGTGTGTGCGGAGGCCATCACCATTGGAAGGCTATTGCCTTCAATATTCTTAGGGTAGGCTATTACTGGCCAGTTCTATTCTCAGATATTTTTGCTTAGGTCAGGGCATGTGAACCCTGTCAGAAATTTGTTGGAAAGCAAAAACTTATGGCTTTGCATCTAAAACCAATCATTACCCATGGACCATTCCAACAGTGAGGCTTGGATTTCATCGAGATATCAATCCTTCATCTTCAAGAAAACACAGATGGATTCTTACAGCCACTGATTAGTTTATGAAGTGGATCGAAGCAATTCTGACTCGGAATGCAATAGACAAGGTAATCATGGACTTTCTTGAAGGATATATTTTTTCCAGGTTTGGTTGTCCTAAAAAACTAGTCATTGATAATACACAAGCCTTTAAATCCAATTCCATGATTGAATTCTATAATAAGTATAGTATCAAATTGGTTCACTCTACTCCCCACTACCCCCGAGGGAATGGGTTAGCAGAGTCCTCCAATAAAACTCCGATAAGGATTAACAAAAAACTACTGGCAGAAAATAAAAAATCATGGGATTCCAAGTTAAAGTTTTCCCTATGGGTTGATCGTATCAGCAACAAGAAGTCTATTGGGACCTCTCCTTTCTAGATGGTATATGGGACAGAAGCTATTCTTCCAGCTCAATTGGGCCTACCATTGTTTAAATTCTTACAGGAAGAATTGGAAGAACCCAATGATCTCCAAAGGAGAATTTTTCAGATGAATGTGGTTCAGCAGGTCAGAGAACAGATGAATCAGAAAGTTGTTGCTCACCGGAGTAAAGTCAAAGCCACATTCAATAAGGGAACTAAGAATGATGTTTTTAATGAAGGATATTTGGTGTTAAGATGGGATGCCAGGAGAGAGGAAAAAGAAAAACATGGTAAGTTTGATAACTTATGGTATGATCCTTTTAGAATAGCGAAGGTAATGGACAATAACACTTTTCTCCTACAAAATTTAGATGACACCGAAAATTTTGGAGGCCCAGTGAATGGGAGGTTCTTGAAACACTATTTTCTCTAAAGAATCATCAAGTTTTCGGTTAGTATAGTAGGTTTTTTATTTCAATAAAGACTTCATATACCCAATGGATTTGTTTCTACAGTTATGCTATGAATAAAGGATGACAGATGCAGGGAGATCAGTGAATCTAAAATAAAGGAAAAGGCATTGGTCTGCAATTCTTGGAGTTTATTATCAAAACTCCACCCCCATAAGGAGCCAGTGTTAGTCTCTAATTTTGATTTTGAATTAGTGAGAAACCCTAATCCTAAACCCTTCCTACCTGCACTTCATTGTCTGCTTTCATTTTATTTTAATCCTTGTTTTCAGCTTGTTACGATTTGCCTTTTAGCTTTTTGGATAATTTCTTTAAATCTGGAGTTTTAAGACATGGTTTTAAATGATGTGTCAATTCATATGCCTATTTGAATTTTTCAAATTCAAATCTATTCTAGTCATCAATAGCACTACTGGAATAACATTATTCTCGTAGCACAAATATAATTATGCCTTAATATGCGCCTGCCACCCTGATTTTGTTATGATTACACAGATAGTGGACTAAGAATCCACATGTGTCCCACGATATCTCTCAAATCATTTTTCAAACTGTTACATGATCGTATTTTCCTGTACCTGCAACTCACTCATTTCAAATCGTTCATTCCCAAAGATCATTATTTGAACCCATCACCTATCATTCTGATTTTGTTGAATTATAAGCGTAGGTGTTTTTCTCAGAAGAACTGTTATATGTTACCAGTTGCAGGTTGTAAATTCAGAATTCGAGCAATGCTAGTGGTAGCATCGTGATTACGAAGCCTAAGAGAAGTGGGCAAGTGGTCAAATTGGAACCTGAGGGCACCGACCTTCTTGAAGCATATCCGTAGATGGCGCAAAGATTTAGAGATGCTTGCTGGTTTGAATTCCTCACTACCTTCCAAGGTCATGACGAACAGGTCTCTATGGCGTTTTCACAGAACTTTGATGGTTTCGAGGTGGATATTTATAAAGTTGCTAATGTTGGTGACATAACAAACAGTTTCCAAAGCTTGCAGGTTGGTGGTTGGAGGAGAACGATGGTGGAAGAAAGAGCATGTAGTTACAGAGTTTGTCAATCAATTCTTACTTCCAGATAAGAAAAACCCGAACTAGAGAAAGGGAGTTCCTCATAGCTGGATTAGACCAGAATGGAACACTGCTCTAATCATTATCCACAGGTATATCACCTACGAAGGCAGATTCTCACTGATTTATATCTATCACATTAGGTTATTAATGCATCTAAATGGATATTATCCTTTAAATTTGTCTTACTTTATACTCAAAATCATGGCAAAGATGTCAAAAAGAGTGCAGTCACACCCCTCCAAAGAAAAGAGTATCATATTTCATCAGGTCTTAATTAAGACTCTAGTAGTGTTTGCTCCGAGAGAAATACAAAAACCCTAGAGTTGGCTCATGCAATCCTTAAATCCTGACCCATAGTCCAGTAAAGAGAAGAGAGGAAAAAGGAAAAGGGTTACACAGAAACAAAATATTTCAGTTGATGAAACCCCTGCTAAAGAAGAAATGCCTGCTATCAGGGTAACAAGGAACAACAAAGGTAATAGACCAAAATTGGATCCAGAAATCGAAATGTTTTCTAAGACAGATGTTAAAATGGAGGAAGAATCAAATAAAGATTATGATATTAAAACTACAGTCAAGAATGAATCACCATCAACCAGTAAGAAAGGCGTTGTAGTTAAAAAGATGAAGAATAAAGGTGTACCAGTGTCTCAAAACCCTAGAAGGAATTCTAATAGGGTTACCAACAAATACAGGTTGAGGTCCAAATCCATGTTCAATCCCTCCATCAAATAAGAAAACTTCATAGTTATAGAAGATCACTCTGAAGATGTCGAAGCAGGTACCAGGAAAAAGGCAAGAAGACCTTCATTACATAAGAAACCAGCAAAAAGAGGTAAGCAAATTGTTTCACTCCCTACAAGACCTGCAACATGAGCTACTACCATATTGGAAAAAGCTAAAGCAATTGCTAAAGGCATCAGTGAGAATCCTGAAAATAAAAAAGGTAACCTTGTAGACTCAGATCACATATCAGATATACCTGAAGCTATGGATTTAGCAAGTTCTGATGAAGAACACAGCTCAGGATTGGCTTCTAGATACCAAGTCAAATTGAGAGAACCAAAGGTTGCCATAGATCTGAATGATCTTGCACCTTCTGAAGAGTTCCCTGAATTCAAGGTTAAGGTCAGAATTGATAAAGAAAGGATCAAAGAACTCCAGAAGACAGTGGGACATTTGAAGAAAGAAAAGGCCCTTATAGAACAATGTAGTACTCGTCAGCAAGAAAACATTGAGGGTTTCAAGAAGAAGAAAAAAGAGAAAATGGCATTGCACAAAGAGCTCAGAGAAATAAACTTCAAACTCTATTGGCATAATTTTGTGCTTACCTCAAACCTCAAACATAAAACTGCAAAGGCTACTGTTGTTATCATATCCTAAAGGCTTCATGAAGAATTTGGCACAATCATAATTTTGATGTTTTCTAGGGAATAGGGAAAGATTTACTTGTTTTGGCTTGTGAAGAGAAAAGACCTCGAATTGTATGACTAGATCAAACTAATCCATGTTTTGTAGAATCGAATGTAATGTTGGAAAGATCATGCAATATTAAGTTGTTAAGAAATTATCTATTTTTGGAATGTAAATGCTCTTTTTTAGCTAACTTCCCTAGTAAATAGATACTAATCAGATCTAGCCATTAAGAGCACACTAGAAGAAAGGATATAAGGTATTTTGGATAGTTTAAATAGGCAGAGGAAAGACTCTATTATGGTCGAAAAATTGGATATCCAGAGAATTTATTTTGAAATTCCTTGTAAGGCATTATTGTTCTATTTGACACTTAATAGTAAAGGAATATGGATGGTTAGACACTCTTTTCTACTCTGTTTTTCTTTCTCCATGCTTGAGTTCATTATTCAGACTGCAATGCATTTGTTTCTTGATTGTTAATTAATACAGTAAAGAATTTGTTGTGGAAATTATTTTCAAGTTTTGATTTCAAGTTGATGGTTTTGTTTCTTTATGATATTCTAAGACACGAATTTATGTGAAGTTGACAAATTGAAGTCTTCATCCTCTCTTTTTCTTATTGGTCTAATCTATCTACGAGACTACCTTTTAATAAGTCAATGGGATATACTATGTTCTGATTTTGATTTTCATGTTATGTTACAACCTTCAGCCAGTTTTCAACCACCCTATTCAAAAAAAAACAAATCATAAAAACCTTCAAAACACTTTGCAATAAACCGATGATGCCCTAGATTTCCCTCTCACAGTCAAGTGAAACTTTAGGGACTAACACATGGTATCTGTCACTCTGATTTTTGAATCATTTGGATATGTGCACTAAACTCTCTTTTGTTTCATGACATTTGCTCGGAAATTATGTTCTTTAACTTGTTCATACTTGGGGGGGGGGTGACAGAGTGCCCTAGTAAGCTTGTTCCCTTAAGGATGAGTTGCCACTAGGTGGTTTTATGAAACATAATCATCCATTCCTTCCATACTTACCACTTTTCATCATTTTCCCTCTCATCTTCCCCTACCTTGGTTCGGGCATTGCGTTTGCCAAGCTAGTAAGGCTTGTACCTTGCCTTGTGGGAAGAAGGGGCTAAAGGACCAGAGGGTAAAAGTAGCTGGAAAAAGTTAAAATCCAAAATGAAACCTTGAGTTGTTTCACCTAGGGATTCCCAAGAAAGAAATAAATGGATTCTCAGCAAGAAAAGGGGACACATAAAATAAAATAAAACTCAAGATCTAGTTGGTGGATAGGAGGTCTCATCATGAGCTGGCCAATTAGGTCCATGGGAATGTAGCGATATGACACTACCATCTATCTGGTCACAAAACTAGGGTAGTGTCTCTTGGTGGCATAGCCAAGGGAAAGGGGGTCTCATCACGATCCATCCTTCTCATTTCCATGAAATGCTTGTGGGTAACGTTGTCACCACTGGTCACCACACCAGGACAGTGTCCCCCGACTATTATCTTGAAAAGAAAATGAAATAAGACAAAGAATAAAATGAATTGAATGGGCTAGGAAACATTGGCATCCATGACAAGTTGCAGCTCACCCTCTACAAAGGCACCCAGAGGTAAGACCTACATTTCCCTGTTATCACTACACCCATTGCCCAAACATTCATTGCACCATTTTATACACCTACATGACCTAGATTGGTCTTCACCTGGGAACCACCCCAAAATTGAGGAGGATTAGCCCAATAGGACATCCTAAGACCCTCTCCAAACCTAGCTTGTTAAACTGCATAATGTCTTTGATCATTTGTCTGGGTAAAGGGGGGTTTTATGCACATGTTTGGGTAATTTGATTATTAGACGTGATTGGCATTGCTATGATCCATGTGACTTATGAGCCCATGGAGAGCGTACTTGTTGTTGTTGTAGGACCATGTCCGGTGGACAGGTACATATGGGTAGATGATTAGCTCGGACCTCCATGGGGATAAAATCCCACCAGATGGATGTTGTGACCCCAGCCAGGGGCAGAGAGACACCATGGGCTTCCACCAGAGAAAAAGAAGGGCATTCCACCAAAGACACTTTGGCAGGCCTGGACCTAGGGGGACCTTGCTCTCCCCCTTTAATGTTGGCCTTTGGAGTCCCATGACATCACCCGTGTGACCCTAGACGTCACCCAGCGTCAAATGGACATGATGGAGGAAGTTGTGTGCTAGGTGGCACGCATGGAATCATCCAAAGGCCTTGGAAGGCCTAACGTTTTGCTCATGGATCCTGACATCCCACTTATGAGGCCCAACATCACCCTAGGATGGCATGACATCACCTCTACTGCACATTTTAGAGTTTAATTCTTTGAATTTATGTAAAACCTAGATTTTTTATGTAATTTGGCCATGTCGGCCTTTTCTTACCTGAATTTTAATTAAAGGTCATTGAAACTGTAAAAATGAAGAGAAATGACTATCTCTTTTTCATCATATATCACTCACACAAGTGTGAGTCCTGAAATTCGGCCTTGTTTAAGGGTATTTGGTTGAAATTAAGTGGTGCATAACTTCTTGGAGAGGACATTCTTGGTGTATTTTAGCATTTTCATGGAGGAAAGTCTTCAACTAAGGTTTTGTTGCTAGATTATTCTTGATTATGTAAGTAAATCTGCAATTTTTCATTTATGTATGAATGGTTATGGTAAATTTTATTGTTCATTTCTAAGATTATGAAATTGATAGTTTGAAACCCTAGGGGAGAAGCATATGTTATTATCCTTTTCCTTATAATTTTCCACCTACTTGAATTTGCTAGAAAACATCTCATTTGAAGAATACACTAGAACCCTACCTTTGTAGCACTCTAGTAGCATTGCTTCATTAGCTTCATATATTTTATTTCAAGCTTGATCTAAGGAAGAAGGAAATCACTAGGGTCTAAGGTTACTTAATTCCTAGAATGTTTTGCTTCTAGGGTTTAGATATTGAGGCATTAGGTTACGAACACCTCAATCATCTTACCCATCCCTTTAGATTACCTATTATCATTTGTTGTTTCCTCTAAGAGTTGTTGTTTCTATCCTTGACTCCATTACCCTAAAAGGCACTAGTCCACTCCTTGCAAGTGATTGATTGACCAAACAACTCTTAAACCATCTTCCCTAATACTTTTACTAACTCTTACTAACTCTAAATTAGACTAACTCACTAACTAATTTGTTTTTGTTGAAAAATATTGCTACATCCATCTATAACAACAACAAATTCATCCTAAAAGCAAGATTAAAAGCTGATTAAACACTAGTGTAATTGCTTCTAACAAACTATTATCATTCTGTCAACTTAAGGCTATAGTATCTTGTCATTTTTAAGCATTTTTGAGGCCTAATTTTTGTGGTTGTTGCTAAATATTCATTGCTATCAATATTTACATTGATTTAGTTTTATATAAGCTTGTTTATCTTCCAGAAGTTTATGGTTTTATGAAGCATTGACATCATATGGTACTTGCAAATAACATTTATTTTCTACTTGTTATCTTGTTCTGAGTAGGTACACTTAAATTATATTTTTCTTCATCTTAATAAAACCTTGGAAATTTTGATCAGAGTGACCTGTGAGAGGGGTGGGACTTTCTTATAACTTTTAACTTAGCCTTCTCAAACCCCCAGGTCAGTAGGGACGTCTCCCCTGGGTACTACTCCTGAATAGAAGGAGGTGTCCTATTAATATGGCAGTGATAGGTCATCCTCCTTGTTATGTCAATTCAGTATCCACTTGCCTTTGGCTTTGGGAAAGTACAAATTGCACAATAACACTCCTCATAAGATATTGAGGCACATGCCTATAATTCCAAGGATTTAAAGTCTCTTTCACTACAAACAATTAGTCGTATTGTAGGGGTGGAATGCCTCACATGGAATTAAGCTAGGAGTTATGGGAATCCCAGTAGATTCAATAGCCATGAAGTATATAGAGGATACATGACCCGATAAATTCAAGGATGAATTACAGAGCCTACGATTGAGCATAGACATGGATGGAGTTAACATGTATTCCCTCAAAAAATCCAACTATTATGTTTGGATAGTGGTAGTGATCAATAAAAATATCCCCCCATGGTTATCCATGAAGAATGAACATCTTATGTTGGCTCTTGTAGTCATAGGTAGAAGACAAGTGAAAATAATGGATGTCTACCTCCAACCATTGATCGATGAATTCAAGCAATTATGGAAGGGATACATGTATATGATTTATGAATACCCATCCCATTGGAGAGTTATTTTACATTATATGTCATATGTGCATACACCACACATAATTATCAAAGACTATAAGTTTTCTTTGGTAAGCATGTTGATTGATTTGTTTATATCTATAATGTTATTTGGCATACTTAATTTGGTGCAGCTATATTTTTTACACTAACGCACTCTGTATATAATGACATCACAAGTCTTGTAACAAAAGGGTATCATGGATGTAAATGTTTTGGACCTTATATAAAGGTTAGGTGGTCAAACCACCTAGGAAATTCGGTGTACGATTTCTCAACGACATTCCTCCCAAAAAA
>SNQJ01S0070405.1:52144-70476 GCA_010110895.2 Picea sitchensis | reverse complement strand
AGATCCTTTTGATATTAATAGTCTTCCACCTGCATCTTCCATAACTGGTAGTTTTGGCCGTTAAATTTCTTGACCCTAAACTTTCCATCTTCCGATATTGCTCCCACTCGAACCAGGAACCCTCTTTTCCTGCGAGTTACCTTACGCTCTGATACCAGTCGTTAGAAAAACAGGACCGCGGAGCAATAAAATAAAACAAATGCAGAAACAAAACACAGAAGACACACAATACAAGAGAGACACAGATTTATGTGGTTCACCCAGTGTGGGCTACATCCACCAAAGAAATTGCCAGGTCCGTCCTTTATTATTATCCAGCAAATGAAGGGATACAACCTACAGCAAAACCCGTTGTAACTTCCTCTTCTTTCTCTCATAGTCTCCTCTCTCAGAATACAATATTCTCCATCATCCATAGCCGTAATACATTTTCCACATAAAATAGGGTTGCCTTCCAGGGAAAAAAACCCTAACATAATCTCTACCGTTAGATCTGCGACCTTATAATGAACGGTCCAGATTTACAATGAAATTACAATATACTTTTACAAGGCAATTTTTGCTTAGGGGGCTTCGCCCCCGAACCCCCGCTGGGAGGCCACTTGCCCCCAGACCCCGCAGAGGGGGTACCCCCCCTCTGCACTCCCCCGCGTGGAAGAGTGTACATACTTCTGGGGTGTAAATACTTCATGGGGTATAAACATGGCTGAAAGCAAGGACCTCTGAATTAGGAAGATAATCAGGCTCCACAACCAACACAAGCTGCAACACAAGAAGGGTAATGAGAAGACAAAGAAGGACATGGGAAAATGGTGTGAACACCATAAAATCCCTAAGCACAACACCAAATACTATCGCTCCAAGCAGTCACTTGTGGCTGAGCTGAAGGATTCTGATTTAGAGGTCAATTCTCACTTCAAATCAAATCCAGAAGGAGGGAAGCATATTATCGATGTTGAACTCAGTGCCATTGTCTCTACCACCAAAGTCCATCCAAGTGAACTAGAAGAACCAAAGGAAGGGGAACACCTCTTTCACTCACAAATGTGGGTAAAGGGGGATCTCCTTCATGTTATTGTCGATAGCGGCAGTCAGAAGAACCTAATCTCAGCAGAGGTCATAAAGCGATTGGATCTTTCGATGACACCACACCCGCAACCCTACACCATCGTCTGGCTTCACCAAGGAAGAGATCTGTGTGTCAGCCAACAATGTCGTCTGCCCTACAGCATCAAGCCTTTCAAAGATGAGGTATTGTGTGATATTTCTCCCCTTGAAGTTTGTGATGTTATTTTAGGACAACCATATTTGTGGAAGCATCATGATGTGTATGATTCTAGACCCCGCAATGTTATTATTTCTTAGGGTAGACAATTGTACAGGATACCATAGGTAGCACCACCTACCGTTATTTTTTAAATCTCTGTTAAGCAATGTAGTAAGGTCATTTCATAGACCGGTAAGTTCAACTTCTTTGTGATCTGTGCTCACAGTAGGAAAAAAAGTTCATCGCCACATCTATGGCCTCTACACAGAGCCTCTCTTTGTAGCAGAAGAAAGTGGATGAGATTGTGGAAGAGTATAGAGACATCTTCTCCTCACCCACTCGGGTACCAACGCACTGCCAATTCAATCATCCAATTGATCTAACCCCCAATGCACCTCTGCCTAATGGATCGATCTATCATCGCTCGCCAATGGAAAATGATGAAATCAAGCGTCAGATCCAAGATCTTCTTCAAAAGGGGAACATCAGACCTAGCTCCTCCCCTTACGGAAGCCCAATTGTGCTAGTGCATAAGGACGGGACCTGGCGACTCTGTATTGATTACAGATAATTAAACAAAATCACAGTCAGGAATCGGTACCCAATTCCCATAATTGATGACCTTCTTGACCAACTCAAAGGGGATAAGTTCTTTAGCAAGATTGACATAAAGTCTGGCTAACACCAAGTTCCCATCGAACCAATTGATGTATGGAAGACAACTTTCAAATATAAAGAAGGTTTCTTCGAATGGTTGGTCATGCCCTTTGGCTTAACAAATGCACCAGCCACTTTCATGAGGTTGATGGATTGATACCCTTCACCAACTATTTTTTGGTGGTATATTTGGATGGCATCCTCATCTTCAGCAAAACTTGGGAGGAGCACATGTGGCATATTCAACAGGTTTTGAGCACTCTGTAGCAACACAAGCTATATGCCAACTTCGAAAAATGATCCTTTGGCATCAACAGGGTCCAATACTTGGGCTACATTATTGATGAGCATGGGGTACATGTTGATCCAGATAAGATCCAAGTCATCCATGACTACCTAGCCCCGACCATACTAACCGAGCTTTGGAGCTTTTTGGGACTGGTCAACTTCTACTGACGGTTCATGTTGGGATTCTCCCATATTGCATGGGCCCTCATCCAAGTGACCAAGGGTGGTGGCAGGGAAAAGTTCACATGGGGGAAGGAACAACAACGAGCATTTGATGATATGAATCATCGCTTGTGCTTAGCTCTAGTACTCTCCTTAACCAATTTACAACAATTGTTTGATGCATCTAACTATGTTGTAGGCACAATTCTCACTCAGCATGGTCATCTGGTGGCATACCATAGTGAGACACTCTCAGATATTGTCCGAAAATACCCCACCTATGACAAGGAAATGTATTCCATTGTACAAGCATGTCGTCAATGGAAACATTACATTCTAGGAAAGGGGACGATCATCCTTATTGATCACAAGCCTCTATAGTTCATCCAGACACAGGGGAAGTTGTAGAACGACCACCATCAAAAGTGGTCCACCTACATGCAGCAGTTCCATCTCAACATCAATTATAACACAGGGAGCACAAATCGTGTCGATGACTACCTTAGTCGACCTCCCGTGACTGCACTCACCATTGTGCTTAATTTCTGTGGACATGAGCCATCTGATTGCCCCCAACTTTATCAACAAGATCCGGACTTCGTCACCACCTATCATCTCCTGGGTATAGGCGTGAATGTCACCAATTTTCACATTTAGGACGGATTGTTATGCCATCTGGGCCATCTTTGTGTTCCTACAAACGAGCGTGAAAAGATGATTTTGGAAGACCACTACAGTCGGATGGCAAGACATTTTGGTGTGGAGAAAATTGTGGTCATTATATAGAAACATTTGTATTGGACAAAGCTTTGACAGGACATCAACAAGTATATCATATCGTGTACTGCCTGTGCCATTTCCAAGCCATTCATCAAGAAGCAAGGCTTATACACCCCTCTTCCTACTCTTGAGAAGCCTTGGGATTCCATCTCAATGGATTACATGTATGGCCTTTCATCCACTAATAAAGGAAATGATTGTGTATTTGTGGTAGTTGATCAGTTTTCAAAGATGGCCATCCTTACAGACTGCAAGAAGAACATCACAGTGGTAGATATTGCCAAGCTCTTCTTCGAACAAGTGTGGTTCCATTTTGGGATACCACAGACCATCATCTCCAACCAGGACAACAGGTTCCTCAACACATTTTGGTCGAGTCTCTAGTAATTTTTGGACACCAAGCTCACTAAATCCACTACTTTCCACCCCCAAACTGATGGCCAAACAGAGGTTGTCAATTTTATTATTGTGCACATCCTACACATATACAACTCTAAGCATCTGCATACATGGGATGAGATTCTCCCCTATGTTCAACACAGTTACAACAGGGCTCTCCATAGCTCCACCGGCCATATCCCATTTCAGGTGGGGCTAAGATTCCAACCCTTGGGTCCCATTGATGTTGCATTAACTATTGCAACCACACAGACATACTCTTCCCATGTTTAGTTTGAGATTGACAAAGACACTAGATTCATTCAGAGGATTCAACACATCCACCAATAGGTCCATGGTATTTTTCATAAATCCAATGCTAAGGACAAGAAGCACCATGATCAACATAGGGTATCGCACCAGTTTCAGGTGGGAGACAAGGTCTGGTTACATTTGTAGAAAGAGCGTCTTATAGGGCCCCATCGAAATCTCTTCCCACTTTTCTATGGGCCTTACACTATCACCAAGGTTGTGGGTAGCAATGCTTTTGAGCTCAACACTCCACCCTTCCTTGGCTTGCACCCAGTGTTCAATGTGGACCTACTTCGACCATATTTTCCACCATTATTGGACACCTCAAAGATCGCATAACAACTAACACCAATAGAGCTCAACCCTTACTGCATGGAACATGCATACACTAATCAGATAGTGTAAACACAAGCCAAGGGCACTCGCCAACAGAGAATCCAACTTTATCGGGTTGTCAAGGCAGGGCAGCTCCTACACAAAGGCAAGTGGCTTACCTGGGGAAACATTCAGCAGAAGTTTCCTCAACTTATGGGGGAACTCAACACAATGGATACCATTGCTTCCTAAGGGGCGAGGAATGGTCTAGGTGGATATTGGTGGCCACCCACCTATTCCAACTGGCTCCTCTTAACAGTTTTTAGTTCAACACGTTCTTGTGTACTTCTTTGTAATTGTGGGTTCTACACTTTCGGGGTTGTCTGAAGCCCTACACATCTTCCAGGAGGAGACTGGCAGCCTTCCACCTAATCCAACTAGCTTATTTTGTATTTTTTCATGTCATCACATCTTTCTGTACTTCCAAGGCCATTTTGGGGCCCTAAAAAATGTTTTTTTGGCTTGCCACAGTCAAACTATAGACAAAGTTAGAGTTTGACAGTCTAATGTGTAGTTATCTAAAAGACCTTTCTAACACGCTATCACGTGCCTAAAATGGAGGGTCGTATGCAAAAGTTACGACCACGGGAAGTTGAGGTACCAACTTACCAATCAGGGCCCACGTGACTTTTGGCGTTTCACCTCCTAGGGTTAGCTTTCTGGATGTCTAGGGTTTCGACACTCATGATTATTATTACAAATGCCTCTAGAGCCTCATTGTAATCATTTTGCTCAGACGGATTTGTGTAGCAAACACATCTCTTCTCAGAGATAGCTACCACCATTCGAGCAAGTTGTTTGAGTTATGTAGTTTTGTAGTTTCATCCTATTTAATTTATTCAATATGAGATATTTTTCATTGGATATTAGTGTTGTTCTCCATATCTCTGTGTTTATTGTATTCAGTTTGTTAATCAGTTTGTTCCTCTCCTAAATCTGGATCAACAATATCGGGGTTCCAATTTAGCACACATTCCCATTATCAGGGAACTTCTTTTGGGTTTCACTCAAAGATACACTTGATATCCTACTTTGAACTATCTGTGAGTTCTCTTTCTATCAACATATCGCTTTTGTCTATCTTGAGAAACCTTCAGGTTCTGCCTTATCTTAACCATGACTTTTTCCATTTATTTCAACAATTATGGTCCAAGTGTGATTTTTTCCACTAGATTGTCCCAGTTGATTGGAACTCTACATTTTCTACCATACAAAACCTCAAATGGGCTCATTTTCAATGATTCCTGATAACCATTGTTATAGGAAAACTCCACTAGAGGTAGATACTCTTCTTGTTGCTTGGGCTAATGCATAACATGCATTCTTAACATGTCTTCTAACACTATGTTCATTTTTTCAGTCTAACCATCAGTTTGAGGATGGTAGGTCATGCTAAATGCCAATTGTGTTTCCAAGCCTACAAACAAGCTTTTCCATAAATTCGAGGTGAACTTAACATCTATGTCCGAGATTATGGTATTGGGAAAACCATGCAATCTAAAAATTTCCTTCATAAAATTGTTAGAATCGTCTATGGCTTTAAAATTAGATTTGACAGGAATAAAATGAGCTTCCTTGCTCAACTTATCCACTACAACTATGATCGCATCATGTTGTTTGATTATCTTAGGTAAAACTATAATAAAATCCATGGAAATCATTTCCCATTTCCACTCTGGGATAGGAAAAGGTTGTAATAACCCAGGAGGATGTTTGTGCTCAACTTTGACTTGTTGACACTCTAGGCATTTAGAAATGTATTGACAAATCTCTTGTTTCATTCCATGCCAGTAGAAAAACTTCCTCATTGTCATCACCATCTTCTGGTAACGAGGGTGACCTACATATGGTCTCCTATGGAACTCGTCCATAATTAAATGCCTCAAAAATGTTGAATTAGGCACATACAGATTGTTATTATATAACAACATGTTGAATTTTCACTATTCTAAGCTCAAGCATGAGGTTTATTTCATTTAGCATGTACTTGAACCATAAACAAATGCAGCTACACCATACACAAGTGTTGCAATAACCAAGATCACAAGATGAATTACCATGCACAAGAACACAAGAAATATCCTAGGAAACCCTTCTACACAAGGGAAGAAAACCCAACAATCCTTTGCTATATTCTCAATAGAAGATCCCCCAACCATAAAACCTAATGCACACAAGAGGGTGCTTCTACAACCTTGAAACTAGCGCCCAAGAGAGGTGCACACTTCCACCTTAAATGCACTTGTTGAAATTATGAAATGTCAAGTGTGAGTGTGTGTGTTTCCTCAATGGGGAAATCACCTCTATTTATACTAGACCAGACACAGCAATAGGTGTGTCTATTGGCACAATAGGGAGGACCTCAATAACTCAGAAATATAATTAATTATTACAATAAACATTAATTATCTTTCACATATGGTGGGGCCGACTTGTAGCCTTTACATCACAATTAGGGTTACAAGTAAATATTACACTTATACAATATAGAAAGGGATCCACACGTACACTAGTGCTCAACCACTAGGGACACGTCCACTTGTGCTCAACCACAAGGACGTCATACTCAACATATCTCTATCTCAACTAAGTCCACAGGAGAATCATCTGGAGTATCATCTCAAGCCTGACTCAATTGAGTCCACAGGAGTACAAAGGAAGGAGACCACCTTGCCTCAACTCTCACAGAGGAGAATGATACACCCATCACATGGGCACACCCAACACTGGGGAATGACTCAACTCAATCCAGATGAGAATGATATACCCATCACATGGGTATACCCAACATTGGGCTCTCTCACAGGTTGACTCAACTAAGTCACAGAGGAGAACGTATCCTGTAGAATGTCACACGATGTTGCAATCATCAACACTCCCTCTCAGCTAGGGAGGCATTCTCCACCAAGCCAAAACTCTCACAGAAGTACTCCAACTTCATCCCGACAAGTGGTTTGGTGAAGACATCTGCAATATTCTCATGTGTAGAAAGGTATTGCACGTGTACTGCTTTCCTCTACACCATATCTATGATATAATGGTATTTGATTTCAATGTGTTTCAATTTAGCGTGAAACATAGGATTCTCTGAGAGCTTCACATAGCTCTAGTTATCACAATTAATAATGGTATAATCCATCTCATCATCAAATAAATCGACAAGGATCTTGCGAAGGCACACTTCTTTGCGGACTGCCACACTCAATGTTATATACTCTGCTTTTGCGGTACTCAAATCCACATAGCTTCGTTTCCTACTGCACCAGGAAACCATGGCAGACCCCAAGGTAAAACAACAACTAGATGTGCTCTTCTGGTCCACTACACTCCCTACCCAATCTGCATCGACATATCCCTGCAATCTCATGTCTACACTAGAGGCATATCTCAGGCCATATCCAATTGTGCCTCGTAGATATCTCAATACATGCTTCACTGCTATCCAGTGAGTCTGTCTCGACTGACTCATAAACTGAATGAGTACGTTCACTGCATAACATATATCAGGTTTGGTGTTAACCATATACATCAATGATCCAATCAACTGTCGGTAAATATGTGGATCAATCTCTCCTAAATCAGTAGAATCCTCGTTCATTTTCTTCAAATCCATTACCATCAGTGTACGCATGGATTTGCAGTTTGTCATACCGAATTTCTTCAATATCTCCACTATATATTTTCCTTGACTTAAGAAAATCTCATCAGTCCTCTGCCCTCCTTCTAGTACCAAGAAGTAGTGCATCATACCCATATCCTTCATCTCGAATTCAGAAGTCAATGCACGCTTGCATTCAACAATAAGTCTTTATGAACCGGTGAGGAATACGTCATCAATGTACATGACCAAGATTAGGCACTCATCACCAACAATGTGATAATATAGGTTTGGATCAACAACACTCTTGTTGAATCCCAAACTCATCAAGAATCCATCCATCTTCTCGTACCAAGAACGAGGTGCCTGCTTCAGTCCATACAAGGCTTTCTTCAACCTACACACATGATATTTATGCTCATGTATCACGAATCCTTCTAGTTTCTCAATGTAAAATTCTTCCTCAATCTCACCATTGAGAAAGGTTGTCTTTGCATCCATCTGATGTAGTCTCCAACCCATGGATGCAACTAGTGCAATGATAGTACGGATGGAAGTGTATCGAGATACTAGAGAAAATGTCTCCTCATAATCAATTCCCTCCACTTGTGAGAATCCTCTAGCCACATATCACGCTTTGTACTTCTCAACAATTTCATCAGCTACATGCTTGATCTTATATATCGACTTGGAAGTCACTACAGACTTCCCTTCTGGTCTCGGAACAATATCCCACACATCATTCTTCATGATGGACTGATAATCTTCTGTCATGGAATTTTTCCATACTTGTTGACCTGCTTCTTTTCCATGACAAGAAGGCTCAGTATCAATGATGTGTCTCATGGTTGAGACATAGCTCAAAAATCTTTGTGGTCTCTTTCTCTCTCAGAATGTGCCTCGAGGCGATGCATGTCCCTTTGCCTCCTGTAGAGTCTATCGAGCCCAGGAAGGCCTTTTATGGCCTATTGTAATGTCTCTGGGAGCATCTACTAGAGAAACTGGATCAACTGGATCAATGGTTGTCTCCCTCTAAACTGTTGAAGGGGGAGAAGGTATTGTCTCACTGTCAATCTCCATCTGATATTCTCTGGATCTTCGAAAATCTATCTCTTCCTCAAAGATGAAATCTCTACTCACTTCAATTTGTCTTTGACTAGGGATGTAGATCTGGTATGCCTCTGAAGATTCATTGTACCCCACAAATGTACCCTTTATGCTTGAAGGGTATATCTTGGTTCTCTTCTCCTTGAGTACATGGAAGTATACTGGACACCCAAATATCCTAAAGTGTCCAACCTCAGGCTTCACTCCGGTGAAAGTTTCCTCGGGAGTTATGTTCTTCAAAATCTAGTGAGGACTCTTGTTCTGAACATATATTGTTTTCATGGATGCTTTTGCCCACATAATCATAGGTAGATTATGATCATGTATCATTGCTTTGGTTGCTTAAATGATGGTTCTATTCTTCCTCTCTGCAACCCCGTTTTGTTGAGAGTTATAAGGAACGATGTACTCCTTCTTGATCCCTGCCTCAATACATAAATCACTGAAATCCCTGAAGGTGTACTCTCCTCCATTATCTGATATCAACACCTTGATCCTTCTCCTGGTCAGGTTCTCAACCTGAGCTTTAAATTCTTGAAATCTCGCAAGGACTCCATCCTTGGTGTTCAAGAAATAAATCCACATCTTTCGAGAGTGATCATCAATGAAGAGAACATAGTAAAAATATTCGTTCAAGGAAGCAGTAGTCATGGTTCCACACACATATGAATGTATCAAGTCCAAGATCCCTTTGGATCTACTGCCACTTCTCAAGAAGGACCCCTTGAAATTCTTTCCAAGAGTACAACCTCTGTAAACACCATTATGTTGAACATGTATCTCTAGAAGGCCTGTTACCATCTTCCCTAGAGTGGGAAGGGCTCTATAATGAATATGAGCAGGTCTCCTATGCCATAGATCACTCAAGTTGATAGTATCATGTAACAGGGCCTGGAATGGTTAGACAATCAACCTGTATAAGTTGTTTTCTCGAACACCAATTACTCGGGCAGAATCCATATGAGAGTTCTTGTGCAATGCAATAAGTTTTCCTTCAGAAAAGGTAACCTTGTAGCCTTTATCCTCTAAGGCAGAAATAGACACAAGGTTCCTTTTCATCCCAAGTACATACATTACCTCACTCAACTGAATGGGTATGTCTGAATCTAGTTGGAATGTAGAAGTTCCAACCACTTTCACATTATATATGCCATTGTATGTGACTGGAGGCACCACCGTCAATTAACCAAATATCATTATCAATAGGAACCGTACCTAAGAGTGTTGATATGAATAAGAAAGCTTCATTTTTTATGTCTTCATCTCTCTGATGTGGCTCTGGATCAACATCAACGGTGGAGGCAAGTTGTCTTCCTTTCTTCCTGGAAGGACAATCTCTCTCTAAGTAGATTATTATCTTCCTTGCCTTGACATCATCTTCCTTCCTTTCTTCCTTCTCTTCATCGATAGTTTTCTTTCGTAGAGTCTTTTGTATCAAACTCAATAGGTAATCCTCTTCTAGGGTGATCTATATTCTTGAATTCCAGGAACTGAAGTTGCTTGATCCATCAAGACTATCTTCCACCAAGGTTATGTTCCTCATGGTTTGCAGATTCTTCCACAAACCCTTAGCAACTAGGCTAGGAAACCTAACCGATAGGCTAGGCTAGGAACCTTAGGTTTTGTTGGACTTATGACTACCAACAATAAGCCTTTATAAGTCATAAGAACACTGGTGAGCTAAAAAATCCTTCAATGAGATGCAGAAAACCCTAAAACCGAAATTCTGCAGAAAATTGCAGAACCCTAGAAACCCTAGGGCCAAAAATCCAAAATTCTAGGAATTGTACTCTAAGAGTCTTTGGAGGTGCATTGAAGGACGTCGTACACTCCTATGCCAAATTTATCCCCAACGTTTCAATGTAGGGTACTGAAACAAGCATAAAAAGGGAGGGTTGTACTTTTTCTTCAGAAACCCGAGAGGGTCGTATGGATTTGGATAAAAGAGGATGGCTCGCTTTTAATGTTTGTGCAATGGCTCTTTCAAGTTCTATGCTCTGATACCATGTTGAATTTTCACTATGTTACGCTCAAGCATGAGGTTTATTTCATTTAGCATGTACTTGAACCATAAACAAATGCAGCTACACCATACACAAGTGTTGCAATAACCAAGATCACAAGAATAATTACCATGCACAAGAACACAAGAAATATCCTGGGAAACCCTTCTACACAAGGGAAGAAAACCCATCAATCCTTTGTTATATTCTCAAGATAATATCCCCCAACCATAAACCCTATGCACAAGAGAGAGTGCTTCTACAACCTTGAAACTAGCGCCCAAGAGAGGTGTGCACTTCAACCTTAAATGCACTTGTTGAAATTCTAAAATGTCAAGTGTGAGTGTGTGTGTTTCCTCAATGGGGAAATCACCTCTATTTATACTACACCAGACACAACAATAGGTGTCTCTATTGGCACAACAAAGATGACCTCAATAACTCGGAAATATAATTAATTATTACAATAAACATTAATTATCTTTCACATATGGTGGGGGAAACTTGTACCCTTTACATCACAATTAGGGTTACAAGTAAATCTTACACTCATAAAATATAGAAAGGGATCCACACGTCCACTAGTGCTCAGCCACTAGGGACACATCCACCTGTGCTCAGCCACATGAACGTCATACTCAACAGATCTCTATCTCAACTGAGTCGATGGGAGAATCATCTGGAGTACCATCTCAAGCCTGACTCAACTGAGTCCACAGGAGCACAAAGGTAGGAGACCACGTTGACTCAACTCTCATAGAGGAGAACGATACACCCATCACATGGGAAAACCCAACACTAGGGCATGACTCAACTCAGTCCATAGGAGAACGATGCAACCATCACAGCATACCCAACACTGGGCTCTCTCACAGGTCGAATCAACTCAGTCACAGAGGAGAAAGTATCCTGGAGAATGTCACACGACACTGAAATCATCAACACAATATACCATCAACCCCAAGATGATATCCTTCATACCTCTTTTCCATAGGTTCTTATTTTAACCTTTCCTTCACTTGATTGGAGAACTCATTCTCCTACAAGAGGGTCTTAATCCTCTGTTGAATTCCATACTCTCCTACACTTGTTGCTGCTAAGTGTACTATCTGAATGCTTCGACTAAGTACATCTACTACTTTGTTCTCTTTCCCTTTTATGTGTTTGATTTTGAAGTCGAACTCACTAATCAATGTCATCCACCTAGCCTTTCTAGAATTCAACCTTGGTTGTTCAAATAAATACTTCAGACCATAATGGTTAGTCATGAGGATAAATATGCTCTCGAGCAAGTAGTGCCTCCACATCTTCAAAGCATGCATAAATGATTCCAACTCCAGATCATGGGTAACATATTTTTTCTCATGCTCATTTAGATTTCATGATTCATAGCAAATCACTTTCCCTTATTGCATGAGAACTCCACTAATTCCTTCCTTGCAAGCATCTATGCAAACCAATAAATCCTTTTCTGGGTCCGCAATCTTCAAAACAGGGGCATTAGTTAATAGATGCTTCAACTGCTAGAAGTTATCTTCACACTCTTGTGACCATATGAAATTCTTCCCCTTCCTTTGCAATGAAGTAATAGGATTACCAGTAATGGAAAATCCATTTAAGAATCTCCTATAATACCCAACCAATCCCATAAATGATCTTACTTCTATCACATTTCTAGGGGCAGGCCAATCCATGATTGCCTTGATATTTTCGAGGTCCAATGCCACTCCTTTTGTTGAGATTATGTGACCTTAATATTGGATTTATCCTTGGAAGAAATCACACTTGCTAAACTGAGTGTACAATTGGTGTTCTCTTAACACCTGTAACACCATTATGAGATGTTCTTCATTCTCCTCTCGGTTCTTGGAATATACCAAAATGTCATCCACAAACTCTAAGACAAACTTGTCTAAATAATTTTTTAGCACACTATTCAGCAAACACATGAATGTAATTGATGCATTTGTAAGCCCAAATGGCACCACAACGAACTCATAGTGCCCATACCTTGTCCTAAAGGTTGTCTTGTGGATGTCCTCATCCTTGATTATGATTTGGTGATATCCCGACCTTAGATCAATCTTTGAGAAAACTACAACTCCCCTAAGCTGATAAAAAAAATCATCTATCCTAGGAAAAGGGTACTTGTTCTTGATGGTCATCTTGTTCAACTGTCGATAAATTATCAATGCATAGTCTCAAGGTACCATCTTTCTTATTCACAAACAAATCTAGTGCTCCCCATGGAGACACACTTGACCTAATGTAACTCTTATCCAACATTTATTTCAACTTCACTCTCAACTCCACCAACTCTGGTGTGCTTATTTTGTAAGTCACTTTCGATGTTGGCACTGCTCCAAGCAAACGATCTATTGAAAAATCAAGATCTCTTTTCAGAGGAAATCCAGGCACCTCCTACAGAAACACATCTATGAACTCCCATAGTATTGGGTGATCTTCATATTTCATCTCCTTGCTTTTTTTTGAGTTTAATACTTGTATAGCATACAAGGGACACCCTTTTCTACTAAAATGTTTGAGTTGTAACATTGATATTTTCCTTATCGAAACCGGCTTCTGAATGCCTTGCAAAATCCTTGCATTTCCTTCCTCATCTATGCATTCCAAAACCTTATCATAACAATTTAACTTTTCCTTGTGGGAAACTATCCAATCCATTCCCAACAATACATCATATGAACCTAGGGATAAGATATTCAAGGTTTCTTGAATCTACAGTCCATCCATTTCAATTGGATAGGCTTCAATCAACTCAACCACTTTCCTCTTTGTTCCAGTGGCTAACTAAACCAACCATGCTTTCACATGCTTCGTTTTCTACAATGAACATGCCTCAACAACTCGAGGTGAAATATAATTGAGGTTAGAATATGGATCAATTAAAATAGAGATAGGTTGATTCGCAATAATACCTTCCAATTCCACCACAGAGGCTAGGTGGGATGCTTGTCGATTCTCTATAGTTTCATAAATTCTTGACATGCTTCTCAATACGTCATTGATTGTAGCTTCCTCCTGCACATTATATACCCTCCTATTATCATGCTTCTCATGGGGACAATCCTTAAACATATGTGGCTCTCCACATCCCCAGCATTGTAAAGGTCCTTTCTTAGGCTCCTCTACTCTTTCTCTTGCTTGCTCAGCTGGATTATTTCCACTCTAAGATGGAAATTTCTATTGATGCACACTTTTGCTTAGTCGACCCAACTATGCACCTTTCCTCATATTCTTATATGGAAAGGGTTTGAATCCCTTCTTATGTAATCCACTCTTATCCTTCTTTTTCCAATCCTTTGAAGGCTCTTGCTTATTCTTAGACTGGTCATAATAACACTTGGCCTCTCTAATAGTGTCCTCTAACGTCTTTGGTCTATCAAACTCAATTCTATCTTCGTAGGACTATGACAGTCCACTGAGAAAATGATTTAATCTTGCCTTCTCATCCTTGAGGTAAGGGACATGCCTCAATGGTTCCATAAACCTTTTGGCATATTTGTCCATAGTAAGTTGTCCCAACTTAAGCTCATGGAATTCCTTGATTTTATCATCGTAGTATTTCTCTGATAGCTATGCCTTTCGAAAGTGTTTCTCAAACTATTTAGAAGAC
Source organism: Picea sitchensis (assembly GCA_010110895.2). Classification (NCBI taxonomy): domain Eukaryota; kingdom Viridiplantae; phylum Streptophyta; class Pinopsida; order Pinales; family Pinaceae; genus Picea; species Picea sitchensis. The sequence goes on along the minus strand of SNQJ01S0070405.1, from coordinate 55,912 downwards.
AACTTACTTTCCTTTAATCCCTTTATTTCCTTGAGGTATTCCCACCAAATAGAAGCTCCTCCATTCAGGTTAAAAATGAAAATCCTTACCTTGGTATTATCGGAGTAATTGTGTACCTGAAAGTACTTCTTCAAACAAAACAAACATTCTTTGACTTCTTCTCCTTTATTTATCTCTCCATCGAAGGTAGGTGATTTATCCTTCTTGAATTCTTCAATAAAAGAACTATGAGAATTCTTCCTCTTCTTCCTCTCTGGAACACTTGACTATGTGCCACTATTAGGTAGCTTTTCCAAATTAGTCATCCTACTAGGAAAATCCATGGAAACACTTCCACTTGATCCACCTTTCTTGGCATCCCGATGCCTCTTCTTGGAAGATCTCTTTCCTACATCGTTGTGAGATAACTCGTGCTTCTGGGCATCTGAAGGGGTTTTCAACCTCTCCGACTGTTGCAACTTTTCATTTCTAGGGCCTTACTATGGATGTTTCTAGATTTTAGATAGACTTTGCAGTAATAATGCATTTAACTTGTCCTATTCAACTTGGGCCCTCTTGAGCCTCTCATTATCTACCTTCATACTTCTAACAGTGGCCAACAAATCTGGAGCGGTTTCATTATCCCTCCAACCATCAGATTCTTCATCTCTGAGGTGTCATCCATATTGTACTACACCAGTCACCTCTGCTACCTTTTAGTACATCCTACGTGTTGGAACAACAACCATCATTAGTAATTACTTTACCAATGAAACCGTGCATACTAGACAATTAGTAAGACTTTCTTTAAATGTTTTCAAGCAGCCTTGGTGACCCATTCAAGCCTAGAGTTTGAAATCTGCTCTGATACCACTTTGTAATACACCCAACCCACTGATCCTCACTTAGTCTAGCGTGGTTTCATGATTTCTTCCTTACCAATGCCTTGGGTGAGTACTTGGTAAGATCAACGTTTATGAGAAGACTTGTCTTATCAAAACACAAGTTATGTTATGTCTTACAAATTCATAGCTACAGTTTCCTCTAGAGACAATTGAGGTATCCAAGGATTTAACCGCCCTAATCAGATGATCATCATTCTTTCTCGACTTCATCTACATGTCCGATAGCTAATTCAGACTTACTCCCATCAGAGTAATTACTCACAGGAATTACCAACCTCTCCAATGGCATCATTCTGACAGATTACCTTAAGGATATAATGACTCTTGGACATCCCAGTTCGACAGCTATGATTTTATCGGAGCCTCTACTCAATCGACGCTTAACCTCCTATCATGTCCTAACCTTACCGTTCCCAATGGGGTCCACATAAATTCATGGCTAAGATCAAGTCTCTCCCATTCCAAATCAATGGTCTACTTTCTTTCTCAGAACTCCTCCTCATCAAATTATTCCCGCTCTGAATCACCTGACTACTCTGAATCAACCACTTTGAACACATGTGCTAAGACAAATTGAACGGTCCTCGTTCATTTGATCTAGTGGACGTTGTGTGCCTTAGATGTTCCAACTAACCACTAAATAGGGTATAGTAACCCCTCTCCTAGGGTATATCTCATGAGATCCAACAACTGTGACCCCACAATCATTTTTCGTGATATATATGGTCCTCAGACTTTCTATCATCAAACTCCCCCTTCTAAACTCCTCTTCAAAACCCCAACCGACCTTATATAGATGGGCTAATGGTTGGGTCCAACGATCCAAAATACTCGTTATCCATGTCCTGATGGATTGAAATATACTATTGAATTGGGTTCCTTCCTCATCAGAATCTCATTACAATCTAGCCATTGATTATTCCAATGGGTACCCCATCCGATCAGTGGTCTAGATATGCTCACCACGTCGATCCAATGACTGTGATTCATCTTGAATTAACTCATGTTTTATTTAGGAAAAAAGTCCAATTATGGACTTAAACATTCAGGAACTTCTTCAAGGAATTTTTACCAAATATCTAAGGGTAAGAAAGCAACTATAAGGCCATTAAAGGCCTGTCTACTTTATGAGAAACAAAATCTTGCAAATCTTGCAATATTTCCACATAAAACCTCGGAAATTTTAGGACTCAAAGTCCTCCATTCCTCACAAGGACCTCTCCATCCAACGGACACCCACATCACTGGTTAAATGATTTTTTTGTCCATGTCCTGCAAACTTTCCTCTAAGGCGGTAAGGCTCTTAGGAATATGGCATATCTATGTTGGTTGATTTTCTTCCCATAACTTATATGAATACATGAAGACCATGACAAATACCTACCACCTATTCAATGATTCAATTCATTGTTTATAAACAACCACATTCCCATTCAATCCATACATTTACATAAATGAAACATTCAAGTATAATTACACAACCATGTTATACACTTATCTGGTCAAAGAAAGTTTCCAATACCAACTGACTGAGAGAGGATGCCTTTTCTCCCAACCTTAGGCCATACTATAGAGTTCCTTTCTATAGTACGTCACCCCCATGCCAAGCCATGATACCACAAGGGGAATGACTCAGCTAGTTTCCAACTTCGATGATCTATGAAGGTTACTATCCTTCCTCCACTGATAACAACAAAAGTGCCCCACTTTCCACTGATCTCATGAACTCTACAAGTTTTTTAGGTGGTTTCTCAAGTGGATTTATGTTGATTTTTGTAGCTTTGGGAAGGTATTATCACATGGCCCTAGGTGTTGGGAATGTGGGAATCATTGTGGGAACCACATCACACTTTCGGTTTGGTGAAAACCCCCTTGGATTTGAGTGGGGGCTTCATGGGTTTGGTGATTATCTTTGTGGGCTTGTGTTGGGGCTTCACACCCACAAGGAAATCCTAATCTGATGTTGACTTGTGGAGGGGATTCTATGTTGACCCCTAAGGATTGTGTATAAAGAAGAGAGGTCAGTGTGACATTATACATCATGTAGTGTGTGTGGCGACATGATGGAGGTAGCATAAGTGAGTCTGCACTTATGCTAGGATGATTGGTGATCTCAACAAAGGGAAATTATGCAAGGTGGTGAATCTAGCCTTGAAGAGAAAAGTGAAGAAGGTTGCACATGTGGAGTGAATTTTTCATCCATTACACAATTTGCAAGACTGCCTCGGGCGACATGCCTTCGGAAGCTTGAGGATGAAACACTCGAAATCCAAGATCCTCTTGGTCCAAAGTCTCAAGGAGCTGAAGGGTGACTTGACTGGATCCTCCAATTCTGAGTTGTTCAGCGCTAAGAAAATCACAGGAATCGGTTAGAAACAATACAATTGCTATAGTGATCCAACCTACATCATCCTATAACAGCTACAACTCGACTGGATCCTCCAATTCTGAGTTGTTCTAACACAGTAAACAAAGAGATGGAAAAGAGGCTGACATCCATAAAGTATGAAGTCTCCAATGTCTTAAACATCAACCAGAGCGACCAATGCTTTATCAAAACTTTACAATCGGGAGCTTTGCTCAACCATCGATACCTACAAAAATGGCGAAAACGCCTACATATACTCGAAACAAAAATGGAATAAAAAACGAGACGCTGCATTAAAAACATTGCGTCTGCATGTTCGCTGACAATCTGTGTCTGCAGTCTCTGAATGATCGCGCACCTATGGCAGACGCAATCGAACTCCTAACAGTCCTGTGGGCGAATTGACATGCTTTTAATTCGTCGTCTGACTTTCCCTTTATGGCGAAGATGATGTCTAACAATCACCAACTACCTTAATAATTGTTTCCTTGGGATTGAGAACGGTCCGGCCAACTC
>SNQJ01S0070405.1:41619-51714 GCA_010110895.2 Picea sitchensis | reverse complement strand
GCCGTCGGAGAGATGCGCCCCAGATTTCGAACCCCCCCCTTCCACTTAAAGGTAGAAAGGCAGGGGGGCTTCGAAATCCAATGTGCACCGTTGATCTAGGTGCTCGGATCCCAGCCATCCAGATTCGCTTGCCGCTTAACCACAGGCGCATTTTGCGTCCTAAACTTAGGGTGAGTGGGTTTTCACCTGCTCCTTCACATTTTATCCCCCCTTGCAAGAAATGTCGCTAACATTAGGCTCCATGGGGGATAGAGTCGTCCCTGTGATGCTCTAAGGACTCATTTTGCAGTTCCAGTGCCTTGTTGTTGGGCTATGGAGTCATTTACTAAGCCGAAACAATAAAAGTAAAAACAAAGAACTAAAAGGACAATATTTACAAAAACACAAGAGCCACCGAAGGCTCAAACAAAACATTTTTTAAGAAAATGCCCATTTACTAGGCTGTTGAAAACTTCTTCACCCTCCAAATCTTGTAATCTATACGTGTTATTAGAGAAAACCTCAGAGATTTTGAAAGGTCTGATCCAAAGGGCTTCAAATTTGTTGTGTTTGCCCTTATCTTTCTTAGGAGCATCCCATTTTAGCACCAAGTCTCCTATCCGAAATTCTTCCTTCTTGGCCTTCTTATCGAAAACCTACTTGATCCTTTGTTGATGGTCCTGAATTCTGTCCATTGCCTTCTCCCTGGCCTGATGTACCTCCACTAGCTAATGAATCCTTCTGATCATGTCATCCGACTCCTCTTGATGATCCTGGATGAATTTTTCTACAGGAATGGCTAAATGAGAAGGGAAAACAGCCTCCGCTCCATAGACCAATTGGAAAGGAGAGACATCGATAGATCTCTTTGTGGCTACTTAGTCGACCCATAGGGAAAACTTTAATCTTGAATGCCATGCCTTCTTGTTGTCTACCAACAATCTTTTGATGATCCTTATCAGGCTTTTGTTGGAGGATTCTTCTAAACCGTTGCCCTATGGATAATATGGGGTGGAGTGAATCGGTTTGATCCCAAACTGCTCACAGAAATTAGCTAATGGCTCAGACCCGAAATCGGCTGCGTTATCAGTGACAATCTTACTTGGGCAACCGAACCTTGTGATGAGGTCCTCCAGGAACCCAATGATTACCTTGTGGGAAGCACTCCTGGTAGGGATAGCTTCGATCCACTTGGTAAAGAAATCTGTAGCATTCAGGATCCATCTGTGCTACCCACTGGAAGAGGGGTGAATTTATCCAATGAAATCTAGGCCCCACTGCTGGAAAGGTCCCGAAACAACCACAGGATTTAGCGGCAAGGACTTGAGCTGTTGTTTTCCTACAAATCTTTGACATTGGATACAGGCTTTAACTCCTCTATGGACATCAGCGAACAAGGTGGGCCATTAGTACCCGGCTCTAAGAATTTTGTGGGCTATGGCCTTCCAAAAGTGGTGCCCTCCACATAGACCGCTGTGAAATTCATCCATGATCCTGTTGTCTTCTTGTGAATTCATGCATTTTAAAAGCACCCCCAGGGGGTCTTTCCAGTATAAAATTTGATCGATAAGGCAGTATCTGACTGCCTTGAGCTTCAGAGCTATTTCTTTGTTTCTTTGCAGGCCGTCTGGAGGCCACTACTCTTGCAGAAAGTATATGACATCTTTATACCAAGGACATTGAGCCAATGGGGGCTCCCTTTGAGGGTCCATGTCAGACAGCCGACCCTGCTGAATTCCTGAGAATTTGTTGATGAAACTTATCCCCAAAGCTTGGCAATTGGCTTCAGCCAATAGCTTGGCTAAACCTTGACCTTTGATCAATTTGGTAGGCTTTATTTCTAGGTCAAACTCCAGAATCCTGTCTATCCACTTACTCCTCCTCCCGTCTATGTCAGGCTGAATAAGAATGTCTTTAACAGCAGCTGAGGGGACATAAGCTATGATTTTTGACTGCAGGACATAGATTCTAAATGCCTTGAGGGCCTTTACCAGTGCGTAGGCCTTCTTCTCCATAGTGTCATACCTGACTTTGGTATCCCTCAATGCTCGGATAAAATAAGCAATAGGCTGCTCTAGCCCAATCTCATTTGTCTATAATAAAACAACAACCACTGTGTCAAGTGAGGCAAAGGAGAAAATAAGGAAATCCTTTGAGTAGTCGAGACTAATAAGAACTGGGGCTTCAGTCAATGACTTCTTTATTTTCTCAAAGGAATGTCGTGATTCAGAAGTCCACCTCACTTCATTTCCTTTCCTTAACATGGCTATTATAAGTTTTACCTCCTCAGCAAAGTTAGGCACAAACCTCCTCAGAAAATTAATCTTACCAAGGAAGGATTGGACCTCCTTCTTGGACCTCAGGATTGATAAGGCTTGTATTGCCTCAACTCTGATAGGGTCAATCCTGAGTCCTTCTGTTGATACTATGTGGCCTAGTAACTTCCCCTCCTGCATGGCGAATAGAGATTTTTTGGGGTTTAATGAAATGCCAAAACTTCTGCATTTCAGGAAAACCTTCCTGAGATGACAACAGTGTTCTCTATCAAATTTTGAAAACACTGTGATGTCATCCAGATAGACGACCAAAAATCTATCCTTTTCCCCAATGAAAGTTATGTCCATGGCGCGTTGGAAAGTTTCCCCTGCATTCATCAATCCAAAAGGCATCTTGGCATACATGAATGTGCCCCATGGAGTGGTAAATGTCGTCTTTTCCCTGTCTTCAGGTAGAATAGAGACTTGATTGTAGCCAGATAAACTGTCGATCATGGACATCCTGGAGGCTCCTGTTACCCTCTGTTGTATATGTTCCATCTTTGGTAAGGGGTAGTTATCCTTTCGTGAGCTCTTGTTCAGGTTTCTGAAGTCTACACAGAGTCTGATTTCTCCATTCTTTTTCCTTATTGGTACCAAGTTGGCCATCCACTCTGAATATCTCAATGGTAAAATGATCTGATCTTGAAGCAACTTCTTCACTTCCCTCTCCATGATAGGCAGAAGCATAGGATTGATCTGTCTCAACTTCTTCCTAAATGGCTTTGCCTCCCCTTTCAACAGGATTTTATGCTCGATGACAGAAGTGTCGTATGTTTTGAGGTCTTCCTAGGTCCATGCGAAAACATTAGCAAATTCCCTCAAAAGTCCAACGTACTCAGACCTATGCTCCTTTGTCAGACTTCTCGATATTTTGATGAACTTGGGCTCACTCTCAGTGCCAATGTTGCACTGAATAGTACCAGCATCATCTGCTGAGATCTCCCCTTTTAATGCCACATCATTTCTATCAAAAAGCCTTTCCAAAGGAACCAGTCCTCTTGGAATATGATTGTTGGGTGGCTGCACAATGTTACGCTCTGCAATCTTATTCAGAAAATTACCCCCATCAAGCTTTTCTTCAGAGATAGAGTCTTGGTCGATATGCATCTCTGAAAATTCTTCGACAATCTCCAAGAACTTCTTGATCTCGAGATCGTCCTCGAATACCTTCCAATGTTTGACGTTGTCAGGTATGGAGGGCATGTATTTTACCTCTACATCATATCTGAATTTGGGCGGCAAGGGTACTTTGAAATTGCCTGCTGATGTAGCCAAGGAATCTGCCATTGTGTTCTCCTCTCTTGGGATGAAAGAAATTTTAAATGTTGAGAAGAAACCGTCAATTAGGTCCCATACCTCATTTCTGTAACTCCTAAGTCAAGGATGCTTATCCTGATAAGCGCTTCTGATCTGTTAGACCACCAACTTTGCATCCCCGAACACTGCTACTTCGTGAATTCCCATTTTCCTTGCGGCTCGTAATCCTAGGATAAGAGCTTCATACCCTACCACATTGTTGGTAGCTTCAAATTCTAATTTGTATGACAGAGATATGGTTTCCTGAGCAGGTGACACAAAAAACACCCCAGCTCCAGCGCCTTCCCTGGAACAGGCTCCATCAAAAAACATTTTCCAGACGGGGGTGATGGAGGGAGGAAATTCATGTGGAGTGGTGGGTTTCTTTCTGAGTTTAAGAGGAGGCTCAGGTGCATTAGTGAGTTTTAATAAACTGGAACCTAAATCAGTGTCCAAAGCAAAAATAGGATGATTGGTAGGATTGGCTTCATCACTGATTATATAGGCCAGTTGGGCTTCCCTATATAGCCTCCTATGTTCTCCTCCAAATACTGGGATAGTAGCATATGTGAGGTCCATCTGCAAAGTTCCCCCCAGTATTTTTATCCAATATCTCGACAACAACATACCGAACTTTGGGGGGACATCAACCACTACAATATCCATGACCACACTTTTCATGGGCAACTGAAACAAGGTCACGACCAGGTCTTTGATAACCCCTAGACATTGAACTTTCCTGGAGTCAAAGGAATAGAGTTCATGATAGGCTTGGGTGACTTCTAGCCCTAATTCTTCCATGACAGTTTTGGGCATGAGGTTGTGAGAAGCCCCTGAATCCATCAAGCAGTTATGCAGCACCTTGTCATGTATGTTCAAGGATGTGTAGAAGGGAGGGGATGAGTCATTCCTATCTTCTACCATAGGTCCTAGAATAACTGCAGGCTTTTCATCTTGCAAATTGATAGAGTCTGTGGGAAGGCATGAGACCTCAGACTGTAAAAGCTCAGAGAAGTGTTTCTTGAACCCTTCATGTTTAATCAATTCAGTCAGGGGCACAGGGATTCTGATCTTTTGAATTTCATGCTCGAAATTAAAAGAAGATGTAAGCTTAGGGATCTCTCTTATTTCAGGAACATGACTCTGGAATATGGGAGAGAGGGGTCGGATCTTCTTACCTCTGTGACTGTCTTCTCCTTCATTAGCAGGTTTCTCCATCCTAGCGGGTTGCTCGGGAACATCAGGTGCTACTGTCTTTTTTTTAGACCTCAGATCATACCTGCCTTGGCTGCCACTAGCTTTGTCTCCCTTGCTCAGTTCATTTAGTTGACTGTCCATGAGAGACTCATCATACACTGATTGAGTCAGATGGGGAAAAGGAGGAGTATCTCCGAAGAAATGGATTTCAGGATCAAGCTCTTTTGTTTCCCCTTCTTCTTCCTCGGCCATAAAATTGTTTTGAAAAGGGGCTTGAATTTTCTGGTCTTCTCTGTCTCTTCCCCTCTCTCTTTGCACAGTCGGGGGAGTAATATTGTTTGGCCTCCTGAAACCTCCTTTTTTTTCGGCATTCTAAGGGCCCTTGTATGCTTTCCTCCCTTCCACCTTTATTCTCTCCATCTCTGCAGATAGAGACTTCACCATCTTGGTCAATTCATCCACTTGAGGGTGGGGCGCCGTCGGGCCAGAAGTTGAGGCTTCAGATCTTACCTTTCTTCTGTCTGCGTCGTCCTTGTTCCTTAGTCTATCAGCTGCTAATACATTGGATTCCACCTCTATGGCCGCATATTTCATTTGAGCTAAGGAGGTGTCTCTTCTTTCTCTCAATAAAAGACAGAAATCGGGGCCAAACGCACTAGCATAAGAAATCTTGGCCGAGGCTTCTGAAGGTTTTATTTCGGCAGGGATTTTGTTATACATCTTATTGAATATTTTGAAGAAGTCAGAGACAGACTCTCCTTCCATATTCTTCAAAGACCCGAACTCTGTCATGTAATACATGAAATCCTTCCTATCTCCCCACTATCTCAGGAAAGCACTATCCAGGGCTTCAATACCAACAATGGACCCGGGGGCCAATCCTCTAAACCATTTCCTCACCTCGCCATCTAGGCTCTAGACGAAGACTCTCATCCAGATATCTTAATTTTCAATGTTGAGGTTGTCTGCGTAGCTGTAGAAAGAATCCAGGTGCTCTTCCGCAGTTACGTCCCCTTCCCCGGTGAACTTGGGCATATACTTCAAGTAATCTCCAGCTGGGAGAGGATTCATAGGATGGGGTAGGATCAAGGGAGCATATATGTAAGTGACTATGGCATCCATTCTATTTAGAGGGGGATTAGCACCAGCCATAGGAATATTGGGTGGAGGAGAAATTGGGGGAGAAGGAGTTCGCGAAGGGGATACTGGGAATGAATCCTAGAGTGGGATGGGAAACAAAAGGGGATTTAAGGAGAAGGCTAATGGTCTCAAGTCAGTAGACACTCCTCTTTGTGAAATAGTGGTGAAGTCTTCAGCGGTCTTCGGTCTACGCCAAAGTACAGCTTCATAGGAGAGGGGAGTGACAAGGGCTTCTCCCTCCAATGCCAGACCGGGAGGGGGAAACTCAGCAGGAACACTCTCAAAATTCAGGAAACAGGAAACCTTGGAAGGAGGTCTATTAAGAAACTGAGGAGGAGAAAAAGGAGTTCCTACAGAAGGAGATGGCGGATTACCTGGTTCGGCAGTGGAAACTTCTTCTTCATAGGCCTTTCCTTTCCTCAGAACCACCTCCGGATCAGTTTCAGGTGTAGTTAGAGGCAGTTGTGGATGAGACCGCGTGTGTCTACCTTTGAAATCCACAATTACCACGGCACGTTCGTCACAGTGGAGTCGTCACAATGGAGTCGCCAGGTGCACAGTAGCAATATTCAAAGGCTCTGATACCCGATGCACCTTCAGAATCAGAGGCTCAATGTCATTCAATCCCGGGGAAAATTTTCAACTTCGTCCCCGGCAACGGCGCCAGAAATGTTAGCGTTAGAAGTCACCCCTGGATTGCTTGCAGGAGAAGATCCCAACGCCCATCAGTTTTATGTCATGATTTGTTTAATGGGGTGATTGAATGGGTAAAGACTCGAGAAGGTATAGCTTTAACTCAGGAGACTGGGTTTGGTATGTAGAAAGCAAGGGAGGTCTTGATCCAACTTCTGTCACTAAATGATTAAAGGGTGGTAGAGGGAAGACTTGTGATAAGGGCGAGCAAGACTGCCTCGGGCGACGGGCCTTCGGAAGCTTGAGGATGAAACACTCAGAAGCCAAGATCCTCTTGGTCCAGAGTCATTCAGCGCTAAGAAAATCCTCGACTGGATCCTCCAATTCTGAGTCATTCAGCGCTAAGAAAATCACAGGAACCGGTTAGAAACAATGCAACTACAATAGTGATCCAACCTACATCATCCTATAACAGCTACAACTCGACTGGATCCTCCAATTCCGAGTTGTTATAACACAGTAAAAAAAAAGATGGAAAAGAGGCTGACATCCATAAAGTAAGAAGTCTCCAATGTCTTATACATCAACCAGAGCAACCAACGCTTTATCAAAACTTTACAATCGGGAGCTTTGCTCAACCATCGATACCTACAAAAATGGCGAAAACACCTACATATAGTCGAAACAACAATGGCATAAAAAATGAGATGCTGCATTAAAAACATTGCATCTGCATGTCCGCTGACAATCTGTGCCTGCAGTCTCTGAATGATCGTGCACCTATGGCAGACGCAATCGAACTCCTGACAGTCCTGTGGGCGAATCGACGTGCTTTTAATTCATCACCGGACTTTCCCTTTATGGTGGAGATGATATCTAATCGTCACCAACTACCTTAATAACTGCTTCCTTGGGATTGAGAATGGTCCGACCAACTCGGCACCTTTGGGACATGGAGGGTCCCTCGCACTGCCACCTGGATTAGTTGAGCGGCCTGATGAATAGACGTGGCGGCCAGTGTGATGGCTGGGGTGCATAATGGGAGTGGTGGATGGGCAGAGGAGACATGAATGAAGGAGGACGAGAGGTGAGTCGAGAGATGATGGGGAGAACACCTGGCAGGAGGTATCAGGCGAAAACGGAAAAAATGGAAAAGGGTGTACCATGAGGGTGAGTGAATGGGTAACGAGGAAAGGGGGAGACACATGGCCACTGGTAAGAGGACGATGGATTGAGGAGGGGCCATGTTATGAGGTGGAATGGAATATATGTTACAGGGGAGAGGCGGCACGAGAGGTGACACGACGGGAGGAAGGACCCAAGCTAATTAAAGGTAGAAAGGCGAGGGAGGTCCAAAATGTTTGTGCACCGTTGATCTGGGCGCTCTGATCGCAGTCGTCGGAGAGATGCGCCCCCAATTTCGGACCCCCCCCCCTATTCTTAAAGGTAGAAAGGCGGGGGGGCTCTGGAATCCAATGTGCGTCGTTGATCTGGGCGCTCGGATCCCAGTCGTCTAGATTCGCTTGCCGCTTAACCACAGGCGCATTTTGCGTCTCGAACTTAGGGTGAGTGGGTTTTCACCTGCTCCTTCGCATTTTATCCCCCCTTGCAAGTAATGTCGCTAACACGTTGCATATATTTTCAACCAATAATTTCAGTGTAAATTTTTTCGTTGATAATAGTTAGGGTTTTACTGTTAGATCACTAGGAAGCAATTTTCATATCTAAAATTAGTCACATAGAGTTGCATGTGAAAATTGACATGGTATCAGAGCTTAGGATTTGAAGAGAAGGGGATCATATTGAGACACATTGTTGGCTACAACATTGGAGGAGTGTTGTTATTTTTCTTGTTATTGTTATTGTTTAGGGAAGGTCACAAGTGATAGCTTTGAGAGGGATATACAGTGTCAGTTGTGGGTGTCAACAAGTTAGATGGTCTTTGTTTTGAGACATGGAACAAACCATCCAGACAAGGAGTTGTGGGATATTGCAAATCGGTGGTGTGGCAGGTTGGGAGTTCTGGTGGATTGGCGGAGAGCCCATATCACATTAGTATGTTGTGTGGCAGATCGTCAACCTTGTGGATGGACTTCCTACGACTTGTCATTGTGATTTACAATGGGTGCAGCTAAGGTGCTTTGGCACATACGAGATGGATTTAGATGTTTCACAGGTTAATGAGATAGAGTCTTCATTGGGTCGAAGAGTTTTGTTATCCCCGATTTCTAGGGATAACTAGGAGATCATGTCTCGAGGCCCACAGGTCCTAGACATGGAGTATCGAGAGCAGGATTGACCTGAGCATGGCCCTGGAGGGCCCATCCTTCTTCTTCCTCGTCAGATTTATCCTGTCAGTAGCAGCAGCATCCATCACCATCGGCTTCGACTTGCATCAGAAAAGACTCTTGCTCCATGAGGTAATTGGTCCAGGTATCATGGTATGTGTCATGTTTGGTCATTATAACTTTCAGATATATGCATCAGGTTCCTTACATTTCTGATAACTGCTTAGATCTTACACTAACCCACTTGACCATTGTTTGGGGGATTAACGAGGTGCCCTAGCAAGCTTTTACCCATAGGTTTCGGTTAGCCACCAGGGGGGATTTGAAGAGCCATCGTCCGCTCCCACCATATTATCATTTTACGTCTTATCTCCCTTACATCCATCCCATTCCCCTATTCCAGGCATTAGGATGACCTATTTGAGGGGTTACACTTTGTCCTATGGGAAGAAGGGGATAAAGGCCCAGGAGGTAAAAGCAGCTAGTAAAAGATAAAAGCCATAGGAAATGAAATCTAGAGATGCTTTGCCCAGGGATCCCTGAGAAGGCAATAAAAGGCCTCTCGATACGAAACAAAAGGGACCCAAAGAAAAATAATAAAACAAGACCTTACTAAGAGGATGGGAGGTCTCATCACGAGCCATCCCATTATGTTCATAGGTATCTAGCAGTATGACATTGCCATTATCTGGTTACCACGCCAAGGCAATGACCCTTGGTTGCATGGCCAAGAGAAAGGGGGTCTCATCACAAGCCATCCTTATCATTTATGCGAAAATACTCGTGGGTAACACTGTCAGCTCTGGTCACCACACCAAGGCAGTGTCCTCTGGTCAGACCTTGAAAGAAAAAAGTAATGAATAAAGAAAGAATAAAGGCAATAAAGGAGCTTGGAAAAAACTGCATCCATGATAGGTACAACTCGCCTCCTACAAAGGCACCCACGGATAATACCTGCCCCTAGTCTTCACTGTGTCTGGACATCCTCAGACCGTATCACCTCGTATTACATGGCTTGAATAATGTCATTTGGAAACTTTCCTCTTCTTATGGATACTGGCCCAGTAGGTTACCTTATCTTTTTCTTCAGCTTTGTATAGCAGATCAATGTAATATCTTTGAGCTATTAGAGGATATGCTAGGGGTTTTATGCATGTATTTGATAAAATTAATGATGAGATATGATTGACATTGCTATGATCCCGAGGACTAATGAGCCCATGGAGGGCGAAGTTTTTGATGTG
>SNQJ01S0070405.1:16236-32822 GCA_010110895.2 Picea sitchensis | reverse complement strand
GGTAAACCACAATACTAGGGGTCAACAACCCTAACCTTTCCCCCTTAACAAAGTAATTCATTTAAAATTCACTTTTGCACATAATAAAACCCTAATTTAGAAGGATGCCACCCCTTTAGGGTATGTTTTGTCACTAAGAGGAGGTCGTTGGTGATTGAGGAGAGTGGAGAGGTTTTCCAAAGCCACATTTCAAGCATTAATACCACTTCCTTTATGATTCCTTCAAAACATCCTTGTGCCAATGCATGCCACCTCACCACCAAGCCCTAACCCCTCTATGTGATGTCATGCATCTAGATGTGATGTTTTGCCTCTCCTAGGAAAAACGTTTGGCATGTGGGGGCTAGGATATATCGTCCAAGTCATCTTTAAGGCCTTTCAAGTTTGATCTTTCTCATCTGGCATGCGGGCCCTTGGCATCCACCTGTGGGATTCAAGCCCCATGGAAGCCCAAGCTAGGCTTGTTCTTCCAAAATTGTCCACCAACTAGGTCCTACATAGACAAATAAGCACGCCATCCAAGGATCTCAAGTCATAACATCATGATAAGTGAATCCAATCAATAAATGAGCCACCTAAGCATGTGCATCAAAGATCACTATATCAAACAATAAATGCTCAAATACATTATGTGACTTGTCAAGATTGAATATGTGAGGGTTGACGAGGTGTCCTATTGGGTAGATCTTGCCCTAGGTCAAGTAAAGTTTCCAAGATATCCCTCTTTAAGCCATGTAAAGTGGGTGAGGTGGTTGGGGTCCAGACTCAATGGGCATTGGGATCATGACATATAAGAGGTCATAGTGTCTCTTTCATGGGTTCCTTTGTAGAGGGTGTGTGGTACCTTCGTCCGCAATGCACTTTTTCCAAGCCCATTATTTTCCATTCTTTCATTCTTTCATAATTTTATGGAAAGGTTGAAGGCAATTGCCCTGGCTTGGTGTCGAGATAATGGCAATGTCACCCACAAACACCTAGTGGTAATGAGAAGGATTGCCTGTGATGAGACCCCCTTTCTCTCAGCCATGCAACTGAGAGCCATTACCCTGGATTGGTGACTAGATGATGGTAATTTCATACCACTAGATATTCATGAACGTGATAAACCATCTCGTGATGAGACCTCCTATCCTTCAACTAACCTTTTAAGCTTTTTTATTCATAATTCATTGTGGGTCCCCCTTTACTCAGAGATAAGTGTTTCATTGCTTTCTTGGGTGATCCCTGGGCGAAGCATATAGAAGGTTCATACATAGGATTTTATCTTTTACCCAACACCAATCCCTCTAGTCCTTCAACCTCTTCTTCCCATATAATGAGGGACAACCCCTTCTTGGGTCAATACACCCTAAAATCCCAAGAGATAAGGAAATGGGTGGAACAGTGATGGAAAGTGGTAAGTATCATCGGTAAAGGTACAATGGCTCTTCAAGGGAGTTCCTAGTAGCAAACCCATCCCCAAGGAAGACCACTTACTAGGGGACAATGCCAACCACCAAGGTGAAGCAGGGAAAAAGGCATAATGTCCAAGCACATATCATGAAATCTAGAGAAATCTAAGATACAACATACTCAAATAGCTTAAATATTGAAATGATGCTTACCATAATATTGACTTGTACCTCATGGAGCAAGGCCCACTGCCTTCCAGAAGCCATTTGATGTGGTGGATTCCATCTAGAAATCTGCGACCTCTATGGTGGTGAGAAACGTCTATAACTGCGCAAAAGGGTATTGCTAGTCATGTAGTCTCTCGACACTCCATATATGCAACTTGAGGGCCTCAAGATATACTCTCCTGAGTTATCCAAAAAATGGGGATAACAAATCAAATCCTGCAAAAACAGAGAGTTCCCCTTGAGGGATGTACCCTCCTCATAAAACTTGAG
The DNA here is from genome assembly GCA_010110895.2 of Picea sitchensis. Classification (NCBI taxonomy): domain Eukaryota; kingdom Viridiplantae; phylum Streptophyta; class Pinopsida; order Pinales; family Pinaceae; genus Picea; species Picea sitchensis. Next base: position 30,933 of record SNQJ01S0070405.1, on the reverse strand, counting down.
GAGGCCAACATCCCTCAAAAGGTCACGTGTCTCTGGTAAAATAGGGTGAGGGTACCTCTTCGTCTCCCTCTCTCGGGCCTCCCACTCACTTACAAAGACGTATGTCTCGACCCGTTGTTGTTGTTGTTGCTCCTCTCGTCATTGTCATCTCTAATTCACACACAAATATTTTTAGGCACATATATATCGATAAAATGAATTGAAATTATAAAACACACACATATATAAATAATTTGTATTAAAAAAAACCGAAATTAATTTTTTATTGCAAAAAAAATGTGGAAAAGTAATTGGTGCGCCAAAAATAATAAATACGCATCGCCATTGATGCACTACATCAATAATAAAGCACCATTATATGGTGAAACTAGAACATCACATAGGTGCTCCATGGTTATTGGAGCACCGATAAGTCTTTAGTGGTGCGTTGTGTTATACAACACACCGAGAATGAGGTGATTCATGAGAGGCATTGCTATGCCATTTTGAATCTTTTTTGTGTTAGGTGGTGCGATTGGTTATCCATAATGCACCAATGCTCAATGATAATTGGAACATCGTATGTCTTTAATGGTGACGACATATGCATGTCATCGGTCATGGTTTGTTCCATATGACACATCGATATGTTACATATTAAACGTTTGGTTCAGTGTCGTTCTATGAACAACATTGTTGCATTTCATATCCCTGGACACATCGGTAACATGGCGTACCATAAGTCACACTGATATATAAATATTTAAATATTTGGGTTGGTGTCGTGTTGTTTACAGCTCCAATGCATTTTGTATACCTACGAGCACCGATAGGTTAAATTTTTTGTTGCAAATTAGGTGGTGCAATGTGTTAATGTGAAGGCATCGATGCTCTTTTCACGTTGGAGCACCGACATTTTGTTTAGTGGTGGTTTGTATTTATTAATGCACCGACAACACAGTGCCCAGGGAGATGGACAACTATGATAAATCGTTAAATATTTGTTCCAATGTGATTATGTGTTTATAACACCGGTGTGGTTTTTAAACATTGGTGCATTGCTAGGTAATTTTTTTGTGTTTAAAATCAAGTGGTGTGATTCATTAATTGGAACACACCAGTGCTCCATATTTCTTGGAAAACCAACGTTATGTTTAGCGATGTATGGTGTTGTATAACACACTGGCCACAGGGTGTCCAAGAAGATGCATCACTATGGTTATTTTTGAAATTTGGCGTGTTGTTGTTTTCTGCACGACACTGATACACATTTTGATCAAATACATACTGATAACGATGTGTCCCATAAAACACACTATTATGATAAACTCTTAAATATTTGGCCCAGTGTCATGTTATTTGCAACATCGATGTGGTGTTTTAACTTTGGTGCACCACTAGGTTAATTTTTACATTGAAAATTGGTCGATGCAATTTGTTTATTGGAACTTACGAGTGCTCCATATTTCTTAGAGAGCTAGTGTATTATTTAGCGATGCATTGTGTTGTATGAGGCATCGGGCACGAGCATCCAGGATTATTTTTGAAATTTGGCACGATGTCGTTATTTACAATGGTGTGCCTTAATGTTTATTTATAGGAAGCATTTTCTTCGGGGTGTTCCGAAGCATGCAAATGCACCACACATAATTGAAAAAAATTCAAAAATTTGCCAAATTTCATGCCAATTTGACATTTTAATCCAATAGAAATTCAAATAAGAAGGTAATAAATAAGGCTCTTTTGTCCCAAGGAGGCATGGCTCCACCGTAGAGAAGAAATTAAAATTCGAGGTCATTTCCAGAATTTGAAAATGTGTGGAATCTATGAATGGAGCTATCAAACTCACTGTAGAGAACTGCAAACAGGTTTGTCTTGGAAGACACGTGAGCATTGATGCTTGTCTGAGAGTTTGGTAGCACAAAATCAAGTGGAATAATGAAAATAAATTTGGTAAATTGTTTTTATTTTACCCTACCCCAGTGCGCCTGACAATAGGTATGCACACCAGGGTGTCATATTCACGTGCACTGGGCCACTTTGTTCAGTGCTTATATTTTTTTGTTTATAATGGATAATGTTGTGCCTTAATTTTGAAGCAAAGGGGCATTAGTATTGTGTGAGCACCGAGGCGTATTTATTTTATAGGCACACCACTAAAAAAACCTCTACAAAAACCTTCGATCGCCTGCCTATTCTATAAACAGAGAAGGGATATGTTTTTCAGGGAGGTTCCATAAAAACCTCTACTACAAGGTGTTCTCCTTGTAGTTCCCTTGGAGTGATCAGAGGAATAAAAATAAAATCTAAGCAGGGTTGATGTCTCAATATCAAGGTTGAAGAGCTAAAGCAATGGAGAGGCTCTCACATACTAACAAGAATCAATCCCTAGCCTTGCTAACTCCATGAAGGGCTAAGAGAGAGATTAAGATACTTAAGATGACCACTCCAGGAGTTTCCCATTCATCTAATTTTGTGTATCATTGTCACCACGTGGAAGATTACTAAATCCATGAGTGATGCTTTGTCAAATTCTATAAGGATGATAGCATGTGACACTAATCTTTTGGTATGAAGATGTATGGATAATGTTGTGATAAACACTTTCTCTAACTAGTTTTCATCTATTACTCGAAGATATGGTCTTGAAACCTCACAACCATACAAGAGACTTGGTGGGACCAATGCATGAAAGAGGTGGATCTTCGTTTGAATTTCCTAGAACTAAAGCCAAAAATGTTGTTTTTCAAGGGTGGTAAGAGTTGCATACCCCTTAATCAGTCCAGTCTCTGTTGTTGGAGTCAAACTAAAGCATGGTCTAGAGAAGAGGACCCTCGGAAATAAACATGAAGAGACAACCTCAATCCTCTCACCTTTGTAAGTCAAGGAAACCTCACTAGCCTCCTTTTTAGGGAAGTTTAAAGCAATGATGTTTGTTTTCCCCAAATTAACCTAAATCTTATGAGTGTCAAAAAAGGAACTAAGATGTCCAATTATCTCTAGAGACCCTTCATTGAGTAGGACATCAGGATAATGTATCAACAAATAGAAGAATGGAAATAAAGACTCCAAAGAGTAAACATCCATCTGTGGTACCCATATTTTTTGCTATGATTTCCTCCAGCTTGTCGATGTAGATCCTAGAAAGTTTGGGGGAGAGTGGGTGGCATCGTTTAACCCCTATTGTACTATGGACGTCATTTGTCACAACATTTGTTATTCATACCTTACCAACAATAGTCTTATAAAGAGTCATCAAAGAAGACCCAAGGCCTTAATCCTTTCAACTAGAAAATGTCAAGGGACTATGACAAATGCCTTATGGAAGTCCACAAAGAAGAAATATACTTTACACTTGTTTCCCTTGACCTCCTCAATGATGGATGTCAAAGTGAAGATATGATCATTGGTACGATGTTTTCTCCTTGACCCTACTTGTCCTTTAGCCCTCAACCACTTTGTCTCAACCCATCTGCATATGTGGATGTCTAAGGCCACAAAAAATACCTTAGCTAAGGAATGGCCAACCATGATAGTGCAGTAGTTACTAAGGTCTTTCTAGTCTCCAGTTTCATAGATGGGATAGATGATATGGGATGTCGAGGAAGGTGGAACACCATGGGTCACTATATAGCCTAACGGATCTGCGATATGGACTGTTAGGACTTCTAGACCATGTTTAAAAAAATCATCTTTTAGATTCTTTGCATCTTGGAATTTGTTGGCTTGAAGTTTAAGGATGGCACTAAGGATTAGATGATTAGACAATAAATGAAAATGAATAGATTTCAGGTTAACTTGAATGATTGGTTGGTTTGGAGCATTGTAAAGGCTTGAGGCATAGTCAAGCCAAGTAGAGAGGTAAAATGTTGCACACATTGATTTCTTAAGGGGAAAACCCTTCAAAAGAGTTTGGGAGTGAATCAAAGTTGGTAGAGTATAGTTTTATGCTTGTTCAAGAGGTAGATCCTATTTTTTCTTTTAAGAATGCATGTATAGGTTCTTTGCATTTTCTTTGACTTAGAGGAGGATCTATGCCTCATAATTTGTTTGGTTAGATTGTGGATGTTTTTTCAATCTAAATCATACTAGTCATTATGGGGAAACAACCAATCCTAGGAGGGAGATAAGTATGGATGGAATGGGGGAGGTGTTTAGTGTAGAAGACCAAATGGCTTGGGTGAAGTGGATGGAGCAATTGAAAGGATCATGGGTATCATATACTGAAAGGAGCATTGTTTTGAGAAAGTTCATGTATTGTTCATTGAATTGGTGATCAAAATGGATGGTGCGAAATTGGCGAGGCTAACTTGGGCAAGAATCGATGGGTGCTCTATAAGTGGAAGAACTGATTTTAAATGTAATGGGTGCATGATCTACAAGGGGAGGTAGTTGGTCTACACATAGGCTGGATATTTTGCTCATCACAAATAAATTACTCATAACATAGTCCACAACACTCTTTCCACCATCATAAGGATAATAAGTAAAGGCACTAGACGCTAGGAAACATGGACAACCATTTAGCACTATCATGTCATGGGATTACAAGCCCGATAAGGTGCCTACCATAGGGTGTGATTACAAAATCAACACACCGTTTGTAAATGCCTAATTCCTCTCTTCCCAACTCATATAGTCAGAGTGATTTTGAAATTGTATTATATCATTAGTACTACATATGTATGGTATGAGCGTTGAAGTCATCTAAGTTAATAACATCACCCATAACTGAAAACTTGGAGATCTCAAGGGGAAAGTTGATAAATGGGGATTTACCCTTCCTTGTTATGGCATGGATTGAATAAGATGAAGGAAATAACAAATTGCAATGTAAAATTTGGAATTTAAGGGTCGTTTGTCTATTAATTACTAAACGAACCTAACATGCAAACATGCCACTTGTACCTTGGAGGCTAGATCATCTAACACAAAGCATGCACCATCTCTCAACCCTTTACAATGACAACAACGCTTTATCCTATAAATATATAACCATATAAACCCACTAAAAAGGGACAAGAGTTTATCCTTTGTCTCATAAATATATATAAACAAAATTAACATCAACATCCCTTATGGAACATGGAGAAAAGAAAAAAGAAAATCCTCAACCATTTCATAAAATAAAAAGATAGAAATAGATTATGGAAGTAATTTCATAAAAAGGAAACAATGGATAATGTAAAGAGGCCATGGTTTGAGAAAGTACACTCTATCTAAATAAAGCTTTCCATTACATATGTACATCGACGTTATGAACATTGTTTTCAGGTCAAATCAATGTGCATATTGTGTTGTAAGAGAAAGGAATGGCTAAAAGCCTTTCCAATATAAAGATTTACTAATAGCCACATATTATGAGTCAAAGAAAGCACCGCCACAAAATTAACCTACAGTGCATATATGTACACGAAAGCATGATGGTTGCTTTCTTGGATCCTTAACCTCACCGGGATCCATACCCATTCCATATTCGCATCCTCCTCTATCTTGGACATATTATTTATTATATTCTTATATTCATCGATAATTGTGGTCGCTGGCACAGCCCACGACTCCCTGCCTCGCATTGCACATGCAAAAGATACTCATCATGATCAAACCATGCTCACAAAGGATAAGATGTTCGTTGATATTTGAGACGGGGCCTCGTGAAACGTTGGATAAATATGGATAAAACTAGGTTAAAAGTTTCACGTGTACCTCGCATCATCCTACCGGGTGGTAAAATCACGGTCAGGTCCTCTCCGTTTATTTAAATATAATAATTAAAACAGGAGATAATTCAAGAAAAATTTCAAGACTCTATGCACACTCGATAGCAGAGGAGTTGAAGGTCTGACTATTGAATGGTAGCCGGAAGACCACGATCGCAAACTGGAGAGTTGCGTGGTTGTGTTTCGAATCGTGAAATTCTCGCGGACCATATTTCCTAGCGTATGGTGAGTTCCAAAATTGGCCTGTTCGAATGTCTGTATGTGAAACGCTGGCACTTTATGGTTTCTGTTTACAGTTAATTCGACAAATTCGAATTCGGCAGAGGGTCATACGAGCATAACCGGTACAGGTAATGCCTACAAGAAGATGAAGGAAGCATTTAGTTCTTCATAGATGCGTCTGCTAAACATTATCATGGATGAAGAGTGTCTCTTAGCTTGCTTTTGTGCCGCATTGCGGCTCCTGGAAGTATTCTGTGTAGCAAGAATTCGGTAGTTTAATTTATTAATTATTATGTTTTGAACTAGTAACTCGATATTTTACGAATTTTGAGCGCCGACAGCCGTAAAGATTTGACAATTTAGTGTGCTTTTGGCTTCGGAAGTATTAAATACGTTGCAGGAGATCGGGATTTTTATTTATTAATTAGTATTATTTTAAATAGGAACTCGACAATTTTTGGAAGCCGATCGCCTTAAAGGTTTAACAATTTAGTTCGCTTTTAGATAAAATCAAGGGAATTTTAGAGGATTGGACATTGTGGAAGGAATTTAGCGAAATTTAGTCAGTGTCTGAGCATTTATTGTCATTGAATAGCATCTTTTAGCTTGCTTTAGCGCAGCAACGCGTTATTGAAGTTTTTGAAGTATTAAACGTGTGTAGCAGAAACGGTCTTTATAAGAAATTTGAGCGAGGATAGCGGAAATCAGAGGAATTTTAGAGGATTGAATATTAAGGAAGGAAGTTGGTGAAATTTCGTCTCTGTCTGAGCATATATCGTTATTGAAGAACATCTCTTTCCTTGCTTTAGCTTTTGAAGTATTAAATGTGTAGCAGCAACGTTCATTTTACGAAAGCGGTAAGGTGTGACAATTTAGGTTGTTTTTGGATGTGCACATTGTCGAAGGGATTTAGGGAATTTCGGCTCTGTCTGATCATTTTATCATTCATGGAGAGCATCTCTCAGCTTGCTTTAGTGCCGCATTGCGGCTTTTGAAGTATTAAATATGTAGCAGAAACTATATTTACACGAAACTTAAAGGACAATAGCGTTAAGGTGTGTCAATTTAGTGTGTTTTTGGATGAAGTCAAGGGAATTTCAGAGGATTGCAAATTGTCGAAGCAATTTAGTGAAATTTAGTCGCTGGCTAAAGATTTGTAATGGATGAAGAACATTTCTTAGCTTGTGAAATATTAAATGTGTGGCAGAAACGGTCCTTTTACAAATTTTGAGGGACGATAGACTGTTTTTGGATGAAATCAAAGGAATTTCAGAGGATTGCAGATTGTGGTCGGAATTTAGTAAAATTTAGTCTCAGGAAGAGCATTTGTCATTAATGAAGGACATCTCTTTGCTTGCTTAGTGCCGCATTGCGGCTTTTGAAGAGTTAAATATGTAGCAGAAACGAGATTTTTACTAATTGGAGCGCTGACAGAGGTAAAGGCGTGGCAATTTCCTCTGTTTTTTTATAAAACTAAGGGAATTTCATAGGATTGCATATTGTGGAGAGAATTCGGTGAAACTTATTCTCTGGTTGAGCATTCATAATCGATGAAGAACACCTCTTTGCTTGCTTTGGTGCTGTGTTGGGGCTTTTTAAGTATTAAACGTCAGCAGAAACGATATTTTTATGAAATTTGGTCCCGATAGCAGTAACGTGTAACAATTTCTTGTATTTTAAATGAAAGTAAGGGAATTTGAGAGGATTGTCAGTGAAGTTTATCCTCTGGATAAGCAGAGCATATATCTCAAGAAGTTTATAGTCCATAACTTTAACTACCTCTATGATTAGCTTTCATTTCTTAAAGTCCCGCTATAAATCAATATCATGCTCTGCTTGGTCGTAGATAAGCCTGACAATGAGCTTTATGGAAAAACTGCCGATCATTTACTCAACAGGTTATTTTGTACATAAGTTAGCATCTTAGATGATGGGAACAATTATGTCATTTCTTTGTGCGAATTTATCCTGTTAATAAGCATTTAGGTTCTGGTTTCTTCAGTTTCTTGTTAAATTTAAGAGCATATTTTATTTAGCATCAAAACGTTGCATGTGATGCCCTAGAGAGGTTATGTTCTCAAAGTAAGTCGTTGTTTATGAGTACTTGCTTTAAAATTCAACATATGTTCAGGGTAGGTTTTGTTCAAATTTGTTTGTGAGTTCTTGCTTTAAAATTTAGCATATGTTCAGGGAAGGTTTTGTTCAGATTTGCTTCTGAGCAATTATCTTTATTCGTCTCTGCATATCAACATCTGTATGCCAGCAAATTAAAATTATTAGAAGCAACATAAGCTTGTCTCAACTTAAATTGCTTCCTATTTGACTCGCAAGGATTGCCATGCAATCAGGGAGATTTACCTCCACTACTAAGACTGCTCACTAAGTTTTCCGTTGTGGAATTGCTCCTTGAACTGGATATGAGAAGAACAAGCATGACCGAGCTCCCTGTAGCAAGAGAAGAGCAAGCTTCTGTATTCCTATATCATATCATCAGAGCAGAGAACATGCATTGACTTAAAGAAAATGGAGAACATATTCTGAAAAGGGGGCTATGTTTAGCCAAGGTCCCAAGATGTTTGAGGCTTTTCTTCTGGTAGAGTACAGTTTTCCAATGTCAGAATAGATCAACATTAACGATCTTATCATCGTTGTTTTCTGTGAGACATTTTATTCTATGTTGAATAAACTTGCTATCATTAAGAACGATATGCACAAGCACCATGGTTCCAATGTGGTTTACTTATAAATTGCATTTAAGACATTTTTGTAAGTATTTTGTCTTAGCCTATTCCTGAAAGAAATACTGGTGTTTTATTGCAGACAGTATATATAGCCTCAATTAGTTATAAAACGTCTTTTCTGAAGTAGGTTAATCGTTCCTTCACATTCAAAGCAATGATATTGACAATTATGAAATACGTTGGAGTTTAACTTATGATTCTGACAATGTGATTGCAGTAAAAACATCTCTAGACTCTTCCTATGGATTCATCAAAGCCACCAAATACAAGTGCTGCTATACCAACTGTATATAGTTTAGGGAAGTCGCCATATGAGCCTTATACACTTGCCCGAGATTCTCGAGGTTCACTTGAAGTCTTCAACCCAGCAGGCACTTCTGCTTCATCTTCTTCTTTTAAAGTGATATCAAACAATGACAGGTCTTTATATGATGGATCTCCTTCTAACAAGAGAGACGAAGCAAACGAGGAGAGTAATATGGGCCTTGAACATGGGCAGCGTTCACAATCTGGAAGATTGAGGGGACCGGTTGGTAAGTGGATGGCATTGACAAACACCGAGTCTGTAAACGCTGTCAAAAGTGAGTCAGCAAAAGATGTTGCACCGACTCTGAAAGAGTTTCCTTTAGGTATAACAGAGCAATCAGAGATCTCTTATGGAGGCCCCCAAGACTCCCAAAATGAAGTGGGAAACAGACAAGCAGTGGCTGTGGCATTGCTCAAACAGAATGGAAATGAAAAAAGAGAAAAAGAAAATGTGGAGTCTTTAAGCTCTGGACAAATCTTATCTGAATCTGGCATGGCAGAAAGGGCAGCAGCATGGGGACTGGTTGTTAAAACAGAGGTAGGGACTGGGAAACCTCAGGGCGTGGGGGTAAGGGCATCAGATGAGGAAGTACGAGGTCAAACTCAAAGGGGATCAGGAAGCTCAATAAGGACTTCTGATGGATCTGATCGTGGGAGCGAAACATCCGTTCAACGTGTTTCAAAGGACTTAAAGGAAGCATTGTCCACGTTACAACAGACATTTGTTGTAACGGATGCAACCAAACCAGATTATCCTATAGTATATGCTAGTGGTGGATTTTTCAACATGACTGGCTACTCTCCGAAAGAAGTTATTGGAAGAAACTGGTGTGTTTTTCTTCTTGCTCCCTATTTCTATGTGTTTGTGTCTTTCTTTCTCTTTCTGTGCTTAGATAACAATGTGAGGATATAATGTAATATTTTTGAATGAATTGACATGGGATACTTAAGGAAGAATCAAGCGAGGGAACTTTGGAAAAAAGGTTCACAAGTTTCAGTAAACATTATTATTGTCGATACTTACAAAAGCAAAAGAAAATTAGAAGGGAAGGCCTTAATGTTCAAACTTCAACTGACTGTTGTGACTTGACTCATTGAGTCCTTAACACAAAGAATTGTTTACTAGACTTCCTATTATGGATTTCATTAGAAATATACCCTGATATAACCCTAAGAAGACAATAGACCGAAATACAAACATTGTTCCCCCGTTGCTTGTTGTGGTTTCCATATTCCATAACTGCTTGCAGAAACTGCAAGGCAATCATGAAGTCAATATAATGTCAATATCGAATTGATAAATTGTGGCTTGGTGAAGTGTTAGGCATAGATTTTGTGATATTTGTTTTGTTTTATTGATAGGATGTTTTTTGAGTATTTATCTTCTCTAAAGATCCATGTTTTGATGAACAGAATCAGGATTCAGTACTAGTGCCATTCTCGTTTATAGGATTCTTCTTTTCATTTATTTGATTGATGTCCATTCCGTGAAGCTGCATATGTTTTTTATTTGAATATTCACATGTCGGTAATGCATTTGTTTGCAAACTTCAAGTATTTGGTAGATATAATTTGTTTTTTATTCAGGTACGAGTCTGGTAAGAAAATTGTCCTTTGAAAAGTTATGACTAAATTTTTCCATTATTGCATCTTTGAGTTCTACAATTTCTTTGAACATGTAGCTTCCTTGTGATTGCCTTACATAGATTTTCTTTGTTAATAAGTTTGAGAAAAAGAGAGAAATTTAAAAACCACGAGCTATTTGCTTGGTCCAAAACATGCTTATGATTGTCTTGTTTCTTTTTTCTTTTACATTGCAGCCGCTTTCTTCAGGGTGCTGATACAGATTCTATTGAAGTTTCAAGGATACGGGAAGCTGTGGCTACAGGGCAAAGCTACTGTGGACGGTTGCTGAATTATAAGAAGGATGGGAAGCCTTTTTGGAACCTTCTTACTATCACACCCATAAAGGATGGCAGTGGGAAAGTTATTAAATACATAGGGTAGGTCACTCATAGAAATCATATTTTTGTAGAAAAGTTGTCTTACAGCAGCACCGTATTGTCTTTCCACCATGAACCACTTCCATTGTGCACATCCTCATGCCTTCTATGAAGAACTATCTGTCAACATCATGAGATTTTCTGAAGCGTAGATTACTTTCATCATTCATGTTAAGTCTTTACATCATATTAAACGTATTTTACCTTCCATTCCCTAGTGCAAAGGGAGGTTGATTGAAACTTGAAAGTAACTGTCCTCCCATTTATTTGAGTCTTCTATTGACTATTCAGAGCTGCTCTTTATGTCTGAATGAAAGCAGGACAAATGCTTGTATGTTCATCTCTATTAGTAGCCATGCCAACAGAAACTATGTAATAACTCTATTCAATGTTGCATGTATACATCAAAACTTATTGTTAGGTCATTAAATACTTTCCAAGAGTTTATTGGGTGAATGTTGTCTACTTGTTTCCACATCTAATCTTTCATAGACTCGTATATATTAGTTAAATTGTGTAGCTATGTATAAACATGATCATATTCATCTTTTCCACACATTTTCTCCATGGCAATTCAACCTTACAAATCACTTTGAAAGAGAAATAGCCTTTTGCCTAGCATCACAGGTTAACATAAATATAAAGATCTATGTAGATTTATATTTGTTCTTGGTCGAGCCACTCACTTTTGGTATTGTAGAATGCAAGTTGAGGTGAGCAAGTATACAGAAGGTTCAAAGAATGGGACACTACGGCCTAATGGATTACCGGAGTCTTTAATTCGATATGATGGTAAGTACCTGATTGATTCTTATCCAAATTTTCTGCTCTGTGATTCTTATTTACCTTGTGTTTTATGTTGTATCTTGACACTTTTAAGAAAACATAAAATTCTTTGTGGGAGAATTTCTTAGATTCAAATAAGAAGGATCAAAACCTACTTTTCTGTGCTATGCAAGTTCAAATTAATTTTTTCTTTTCCTACAGCCCGCCAGAAAGACATGGCTGTGAGTTCTGCCACAGAGGTTCTGCAGGCTGTAAAGCATCCACGTTCAATTGCTCAGTCTACAACTCAGCTGACTGCATGCCATTCCGAGGGAGCTCTATCACCACTACATCTTGAACCTATAGCAGACACGAAAGTTGAGAAGATCAATTCTGATGCCCCTAGTCATCGTACTTCACAAACGAGCCTAAGAAATGATATATCAAGAAAAAGTGATGTGCATGATGCAGGGATGAAACAGAGGAAATCAGGAAGACTCTCATTAATGGGGTTGGTTCAGACTTACCTACTTCTCGCAAAAGTATTATGCCTTCTGAGATTTGCTTTTACAACTTTTTTTCAAAGCAGTTCCCATGTCAATTTCCAAGGCATTGCCCTACTTTATAGTCTTTTTTAATGATTCTTTAGTTTACTTGTGAGTATAATTAAACTTCGCTGCTCAGTCCATTTATTGTGTCCAAGATTTCCCTTGAAATACTTTACTGTTTGCTAAACTCATGATATTTAGTTAGCAGAGGAAAAAATGATCACTATATCTTTGACAAACTTGTATAACTGGAGATTCTGTCCATTAATATAGAATAAAATGAAAATCGAATGCATGAAAATTTTGAAAAGCTGTAAAGGTGGCTGTTGAAAACTAGCAAAAAACTTTATGTATGGGTATAATGCCTCCTTGAAGATTGCCACCCATATTATCTAGCCTTTGCAGATGAAACACATGAGATCTACTCATTACTCAGTGGTCAATGTCGTAGATCTATGATTGGAATATTTCTAATATAGTTGTCATGTGAACATTGACTTTAACAATTCCTAAAAAATATATTGAATACGCTCATCCTTTTTTCAATTTTGATGTGTAAAAGGCCCCAGTCTAACTCTGTTGTGAGATTTTCCAATTTCAAGAAATCTTTGTGAAGAATTTGTAAATAGATCGCTTTCTACATTTTTGTTTAACTGAACATCATATGTTGGGTCAATGTCTTGCTTTGCTTTTATTGTTTGTTCTAGGATGAATAACTTGTGACTAATTTTCTCCTCAATTCAACTTCATCCCCACCCACCCTTGATTTCTTTCCATCTAGTAGTGGGCTTTGTTAGCACTAGAAGTCACCCTCAGATTGCATAGAAGGTAAACCCAGTACCCATCAGTTTATACAGTAAATGCAAATGAGTTTTAAGATGCCAAATGGAGAAGACTCAATGAAAATAACGTTCTAACTCAGAAATCTGGACTGGTATGCGCAAGAAATTGAGGTCTTGGATCAGCTTCAGTCAGTAAGTTGGAGTAAAGGTGAGTATGAGGAAGACTTTGGTGAGAAAAGTGTAGAGGTCTTTCGTGAACATCAGGCCTTCCAACAGCCTAAGGAAGAAAAACTTAAACACACGATCCTCTTGGATTCAAATTTCAAGGAAACTGAAAGAAATCAAAACAACATTATAATCAAACATTCATCATAATATAGTCACAACAATCCATGTGAATCATTCAATCATGAACTGTCTCAGTATCAGAGGCAAATAAGATGGAGTAAGAAAGCTGACTTAGATTAATCAAGAAGTCTCAAATCAAGACATAACCAAAGAACCAGTGTTCTTCATCAAAATATTACAATAGCAAGGAGCCTAGTTCAACCATTCGACCTTAACAAAATACTAAAACTGCCTATATATACTCAGAAATGCTGCAACCACCGAGAGCGTGATCGAACCTCTGCATTTAAAGCTTTCAGTCGGTGCTTGCTCTGTCAGACTGCGCATGTATCCTTCTGTCTGACGCAAACTTAACTCAACATGGGCCTTCAGGAAAAATTGTCCATCGAGGGGGCCTCTGGTTGACAGCTCTGTCTCTACAACCAGACCCTCCATGCTTTCCATTTATGGAGTGAGTTGAAGTTTCAATCACCACTCCTTTTTCATTTATTGCTTCTTCTCGGGATCGCAACGAGGTTGAATGCCCAGGGGTTGTTGTGTGCTGCTGGCGACTCTTTACTACAGGTCCTATGAAACTCGCGACCTTCCTCTTTTGTGCTTCTGAAATCTCAAGCCTCAGGCGCCAACTCCTTCTTCATCACCCCTTCATGCTTGTGACCTCAGGCTGCGACCTTGGGCCTATCTCAAAGATGCTTCGGGGTTTTGCGCTTCGCGAAACTGGCGCATCGCTCCCTGCAAAACCTCTGATTCGTGAAACCGTGAATCTACTGATCTGGCGCCACGTGCCCCTCTGGATTGGACGACCCAGATCCATTTCGCACTTCGCGCTTCACGAGGTTTTCTTTTGCTTCCTTCCAAAACTCTCGAGAGTCACTTCCGTGAATCATCAGATCGACTGCCACCTGTCCCCTAAGATCCACGGTCTAGATCTACTTCGGGCCTTCAGCACTTCGGGACTTAGGGACTTGGGACCTCGGCTCATAACTTTAACATTATTTCGAAATCCCAATTCTAGCGATAATTTTCTACCGTTGATCTCTCCCAATGAGATCTGTTGTCGTCCTTATACACACTTGCAAACATGAGCTAAGTCATGCTCACTTAGTGTGTCCTTGGAGGTATAATGCTTAGGTTCAAAGCCCACGTTGTCACTTTGACTTGAACCTCTTCCTTCTAGGCTTATTCCTAGGGAAGCCAAGGGGGGTAGACCCTAGTTTCTAGATGAGATTAATGTTAAGTTCTAGGAGTTGTTTTTAATTAGTTTAAAGGTTGGGGGGAAAGAC
>SNQJ01S0070404.1:16895-39404 GCA_010110895.2 Picea sitchensis | reverse complement strand
GTCACCCAACCATAGGCCGAAGCCACCCTCCGAGCACCTTAACCTTGACAGAGAATCACTCCGGAAGCAAACCCTAGGCTAGATAGCCAAACAAAGGGTAGCGCACCTTTCCCCAAGGATAGCGCATCAACAAAAGCTGATCAGATGTTCCAAACCCTAGCCAAGAGATAGTCCAAGCCAAAACGTAACTGCTAGCTACAGCAGCTGCACCAGCAGCTTTCCTCCAAACCTGCGCACAAGACTGCAACTACACTACGTAGAACTGGCTCTCTGCAACTGCTGAGATATGTCAAATGAGAGACTGGCGCCCTGTATTTATAGTGGTTCTGGCAGACTTACTGGGGCCGACTTCTCCTTCTGGGTACCTGTCTATTCAGTATATTATTATTATTTATGGCCAACTTCTTCTCTTGGAGGCTAATAACCTAATATAAATTATCCTCTTGAGCCGACAAGTCTTCTAGGGTTATTAGCCAACTCATTAGGGTTTCTTCTTGCTTTCCGGAGTATTTTATTCTCGTCAGGTTTACACGTGGAGGTAAATACCTCCCGCAACTACCATAATATCAACAGTTTCCAGCAATATGTGTAGCGGAATTTGTATTTAAGTTACAGCAGTTTTGATCAAAGGTTAAGGCTTTAATTTCCTAGGGTTAGGGTTTGTATTTAAGTGTAGATCTGACTACCATGGTCTATAAATTTAACAATGGGGCCTATGTGAACCAGCACATAATAAAATTCAGTTAGGAGAGCTTCAAGTATTTGCAGTGAATGTCTAAATGAAATGCAAAAGCCAAATACCAAATGCAAATTTAAAATTAAAAATGGTTCTAGGAATAATCATCATTGACTGGGATATCTAACTTCCAAGAAGTAAAACATGTGTACAAATTACTCGTGTTTCATGTATATGTTGCTAATATATGTGTTTCATATATCTCAGGCATCACCAAAATGGACAAAACACATCAAATTCAATATCCATATTTGAATATTTATCATACAACCTTAAGGCTACCAACCCAATTGCTTTACAATCACCAAATGCCTTCCCACCAATATGTTGCAAAGAAGTGTTAATGTTTTGGTAGCTGCGGGAGGAACTTTCCTCTAGAAGACCTTTCTTAGATGAAGAGAAGAGGGAGCTATAATGATGATTGCAGGAGGCAACAGATTAGATGGTCTCTAGCAGAAACAAGGAGCAGATTGTCCATACATAGAGTTGTGTACACGACCATACACAACCATGTCACGAAGGAAGGAGGACGAAGTTAGAACCTTCAGCCAAGAAGGGTACTTTTGCAGATACAGAGTATCTCGTATGGAGATCGATTGTAAGGAGCAAAAGGCTCTGAAGATGACCATACAGATCCCTCTAGTTCAGTTGATCACTCTTCACATCACCAGGAAGAGTTGGTAGAGCCAGAAGGACCTACCCAGAATCGTTACAATGACCAGGCAGAGACCAGCATGGTCCCGTGATACTTTGCAAGATGAAAAGGGGGATACAGATATATGGCATTGATGAGCCATATCATGAGGAGGAGGAGATGGCTCCACCAGTGGTGAGGCAGGTGGCCCCACCAAGTACTAGCTTAGAAGGAGCTAGAGTTCACAGGGAGCCAGCCCTCACGATCCAATAGGGAGGAGCAACCTCCCCAAGACAATTCATAGGAGATCAGACTTCAGAGAAGGTCATCACATGCAAAGGGAGCAGATGGCTCCGGAGATTATATAGACTCATAAGGAGTCAAGCTTCAGAGGGAGCATGCAGACTCAGAGTAAGCATGATCTCAAAGAAAGTCAAGTGGCTTAGAGACTTTCATTCAAAAAGTATTCCTCCTCAGATTCAGAGACGTCTTCCAGGACTGAGAAACAGGAGGCTAGATCGAAAACTTTAGAGACTTCGAGGAGATATGAGACCTCCTAAGAGGATTCCCTTGTTTCAGTGACAGAGGAGGAAGCCAGTCAGAAGGACTAGGATATGGATTTTGTCTTGAGACCAGAAGGGAAGTCAATGGTGACTTCCAAGTTGATCTACAAGATCAAGCATGCTGCAGACGGCAGCATAGAGAAGTACAAGGCAAGATTTGTGGCTAGTGGATTCTCCCAAAGAGAGGGAGAAGACTACGATGAGACATTTTCTCCTATAGCAAAGTACACTTCCATCAGATCGATTATTGCGATTGCTTCCGCAATGGGATGGAAAATACACCAGATGGATGTCAAGACTGCTTTCTTGAATGGTGTAATAGAGGAAGAAGTATACATAGAGCAGCAACAAGGTTTTGTGATCCATGGGAAAGAGTCCCATATTTGCAGACTGAAGAAGGCCTTGTACAAATTGAAGCAGGCACCCAGGGCATGGTATGCCAGGATAGATAGCTACCTGATGAGCTTGGGATTTACCAAGAGTGATGTGGATCCCAACCTTTACTATGAGGTTGAGAATGGATGTTCGTTGATCTTGGTTCTATACGTAGATGACCTGCTTCTGACAGGAGATGAGAAGCTCATAGTTGGGTGCAAGAGGGAGCTCGCTTTAGAGTACAAGATGAAGGATCTAGGTCTAATGCATTACTTCTTGGGATTGGAGGTGTGGCAGAGATCATATGAGATTTTCCTTAGCCAAGGAAAATATATTGTTGAGATCCTACAGAGATTCGGGATGATGGACTGCGAGTCCATGGCCACACCCATGACGATAAATCTAACGCTACTGAGTGATTCATCTTCAGATTTGGTGGATCCCACGATGTACAAACAATTGATTGGATCCTTGATGTACTTGGTTAACACCAGGCCGGACATATGCTTTGCAATGAATGCCTTGAGTTAATACATGATTGAACCTAGACATGTACATTGGATGGCAGCAAAACATATGTTGAGGTACCTACGTGGTACGATTGGATATGGATTGAGATCTATCTCGGATGGAGATGTGAAGCTGCAAGGTTATGCAAACTCTGACTGGGCAGGGAGTGTAGTAGACCGGAAAAGCACATCAGGATGTTACTTCAGACGTCAGTGGCACTCAGTACAGCAGAGGTAGAGTATATAGCAACCAGTATTGCAAGTCGTGAAGCAGTGTAGCTTCGAAAGTTTCTTGCAAGACTTCATCCGAGACATGATGCAGAATGGAGCAGTGAAGCTCCAGTACACATCCACAAATTAACAGATTGCGGACATTTTCACCAAGCTTTTGTCCAAGGCAATGGACAGATGAATAGCATCGGCCAGACATTCTCCCCGATTGGTCATGTTGATTTGACCAAGGGAGAATAATACATTCACTCACAGGATTAGCCATGTTGATTTGGCTAGTGGTGAGTGGCCCAGGTGTAGTCTTTCTCCTATTAGTCATGCTGATTTGACTAGGAGTGAAAAAGACTCGAGGTGCTCCAAAGACAAGCTTGGCGTGATACAGAATGTCCACCCTCGTTGAGAGGGAGGTGTGTTGTTTTCTTCGCATGCCAACTAACCCCTCTAGCCGAGGGTTCCCTAGATCAGTCATGTGAGGTGACTAGGGGGGTAATGCACTGTCAGACCTGATGAGAGAAGAAACATCGCACACATAGTCACGAGGACTATGGGAGTAGCTTCATGCTACTAGATGAGACTATAACTATGGCTGATGGCATTGTAGTAGTTGTGTACTACTAGTTTATCGTTGCATAGTTATAGAGGCCATGACTATGGTTGATGGCATTGTAGTAGTTGTGTGCTACTAGTTGATTGTTGCATAGTCATGGGGATTGTAGACTATGATTATGGTTGATGACATGGTAGTAGTTGTGTGCTACTAGCTGATTGTTGCATAATCATAGAGACTGTTGAGTTGCATGGTGGTAGCTTTTGTAGCTACCAGTTGATTGTAGGATATGATTATGGATGATGGCAAGGTAGTAGTTGTGTGCTACTAGTTGATTGTTGCATAATCATAATGTGACTATGGTTGATGGCATGGTAGTAGCTGTGTGCTACTAGTTAGCATAGTCACAGAGATCATAACTATGGTTGATGGCATGGTAGTAGCTTAGTGCCACTAGTTGATTGTTGCATAGTTATGGAGACTATTGGACTACATGATAGTAGTCTTACGACTACTAGTGGATTGCAAATCATGACTATGGCCGATGGCATGGTAGTAGCTTAGTGCCACTAGTTGATTGTTGCATAGTCATGAGAGACTATTGGATAGCATGGTAGTAGCTTTGTGCTACTAATCRATTGCTATGTAGTCGAGACAACATAGCAGTAGTTGTGTGCTACTAGGAGTGGTTGTATACCACTGGATAGTAGTTGTGTACTACTATGGATCGACACAGTCATGTTCTACTAGATGGCGTTGTAGTAGCTGTGTGCTACTAGTTGATTGCCATGGAGACTACCAAATCACTTTGGGAGTAGTTGTGTGCACTTGATTGCAGAGACTGTGACAGATGATTCGAGCTATCGATGGCATTGTAATAGTTGTGTACTACTAGCTGATTGCAGAGTAGTCAGTGGACTACTAGACAAAGACATCATGGAAAGATACCTCCCTGGCTAAGAGGGAGTGTTGATGTTTTGGTAGCTGCAGGAGGAACTTTCCTCTAGAAGACCTTTCTTAGATGAAGAGAAGATTCCGGCAGTCCGGGAAGACCATTAAACAGTAAGAAGAATACCCAGAAGAGAGGTTGGCCCACACAGAAAAAAATAAAGTAAAAATAAGATTCCCAGAGAAGAAGTCGACACAGGCAGTTGACTTGAAAACTATAAATAAGGAGGACGTCTAGCTCATTTGGACACTCCCATAACACACTCTCTCACTGAGGAAAAGGTGCGCAAGTCTGAGGAGGAAGAGGAGACGCAGAACTGGAGTTCTGGTTATTCTTGGTGGCTACTTTATCTTGTGCGCTATCTCTCTAAGGAGGTGCGCTCTTCTTGTATTGTGCTGCTGCTGCAGCTGTGAGCACTAGAGGTGCACTAGCCTAGTGCTAGGGTTTATATCTTGTCTGTGGCTCTTGAGAGCTGGTGAATGGTTGGACTTTGTGAACGGAATCTGTCTAAGGTTGCTGGGTTTTTCCCCCATTTGGGGTTTTCCCAAGATAAATCTCTTGTGTTCTTTTTTTTATGCTGCTACTGTTCAGTACATGATATATATATATATATATATATATATATATATATATGCTAATGAAGTAAAAGAACACTGGTAACTCTAATGCTCTGTAAATAAGAAAAATCTAACAAGAAGCACATAGAAAGTCCATTGCTTCCTCAATGACTGCAGCCATGCTTCTCCGGTTACAATGATTCTGCTAAGTGGTTTTCCTTGGGGTCTAGGCAGCATGGCAAAACAATGAACCAAGTCACAGATCACTGTCTCATGATGTAATTACTAACATGCATTGGTCAAGCTCAGGAGATGCTTCTTCCCATAAGTACACACGGGCAGTTGAACAAGGATGTAACCAATCTCGGTTATTGACCAAGTCCTCAAAGGAGAGCCATTGAGGAAATGAGTGACCATGAAAGTATTGACATGCATTGCTTCTATCATTGTTGAAATGAAAATTTCAAAATGCAATCAATAGAAAGAAAGAATATGTGGAGTCTACTGGGACACCAACTGTATATGCCACAAAAACTGCTTCAACAAAAGGTCAGTCTAAAGTTTAAACCCAATGAACCAAACAACTTAACATTTGAAGCCTCTGCTACAATGTGTCAAGTGTGGGTAATTTGAGCATACAACAAACCAATGTCCTTTCTGCAAAATTGCTTTGATGCATTCCTCCTCTTCCTCTACCACAGCTTCAACCTCTACCTCTGGTCCTTTCAACTTCATGTCTTTTCTTAAGAAAAAAATGTCATCATTATGATTATTTCTGCCACAATAATTGAAAATTTTGGATCTGGTACTTTCAGAATTACCTTTGAAACTCTGAATTATTTGTCCAACTTTGTTGCCAATCATTCCTGCCTCTGCCAAAACCTCTATCTCAGCCCCTTCCTTTGTGCCTTCCTGTAAATACTATGTCTAGACCTTCACTCTCATTCTTCTTTATCCTCTGTTCTTCCTAGATCGGCAAACCTACAGCTCCTTCAAATGTTGGATTTTCATGTCAAGAAGATATGCAAAATGATGTTCCAACTTCTGATATGAATCAAGGAAGCTATTGAACAAAATGGTAACAATTCTTTGTCTTTAATTTCGGTATCAATCACCAATAACTCACTCCTCAATTCCTGAAATTTCTGGACATGTTCTGTTATAGAATCAAATTCAGCCATCTTCAAATTTGTTAATTTGTTTCACATCAATAAAATTCAAAGTTCATTAGAGGTTTCATACAAATTTTTTAACTTCTGCCATGCTTCAATAGCATTGATAAGACCTCTAATATGGGGAAGAATGCCATCCACAAGAGCAAAAGTTGGAAGAAGCAAGGCATTTTTATTTTTCTTCTCGTTATTATTAGTCATGGGAATTGGTTTTGGAACTGCCCCAATGATTATCTCCCAAAGATCGTGATAGGAGAGGATTTGCCCCATTTTCTGCTTCCATGCCCGGTAATTCTTCCCATTCAGTTTGTGAGATCCTAGCATCATAAAATTATTTATATCAGCCATGTATGTGTATACCTCCAAAAGGAAAGTGCTGATTCTTCCAAAGATCTTCGTATTGCTCCAAAAACAAAAATCTGCATGTGACTCCAGAAAAGACCAAAAAAAAGTGCTAATAACTCCAGAAAATAATCAAATTACTACTCCAAAAAAGCTCCTTATGAATCCAATACAGAACAGAAACCCTTATTCTTTCAAAAAATATCTATGAATGCTTTTAAAAACTACTTATTACTCCAAAAGAGTCAGAGTATGCAACTTATAACTTCTGAAAATGTAATAAATTTCAGAGAATTTGTGTTTTTCAGATAAGGAAAAAGCACAGGGATTCATGTTTGATCTGAATACTCAACTTATGACTCCAAAAAATCAGAATCCAGACTGGTTCTAACTTCTTATGTCATCAATCAAACAGAACTGTCATTCCTTGATAATTTCAGACAGTCAACTGCTTATATCTTCAAGAACGATTTAGAAATTTAATGGCCAAAAAAATGTACCTGCTACAGGTCAGGTTCTGAACTGATTGATTTCCTCGCAGCTCTTCAACTGACAGGTTACATCTCATAGTGGTAATGCTAAATACTGATTACCACAGCTCAATTTCCCCTAGCCGCCATTACACAATTATCACTGTTCAATTTCTCCTAGCCTCCGTTGCAATAGAGGTAGGGCACGAGTTGGTCAGACCCTGCTGTCTTCTCATCCAATGCATATCATCACAGGTCAGAGTTGACTTTGTCTCCACAGCATGTCTTCAAAAGTTTGGGTATGAGTATGCTGCAAGAGACTTTGCTTCAACAGCATGTCTTCAAGAAGGTCGGGTTGGAGTCAAACCCCTAATTCTATTTACCATTCAAATTTGCAGTTTGAATTCTGCCTGGGCATCAAACTACTTCTTGTCAGTGGGTTTTCACTTAGCCACAGTCCTCAACCACAGGCTTTCACTTGACTGCCTTCTTATTTAATAAATTTGACATGTATATAATAGTAAATTCAATTCATCTGTTCTCTCTGTGACTTAATCTGATTCATCTTCTCTCTTAGTATATCTCTTTCTCCATATGTGTGTCAAACTTTGTCTTGGTACGGTTCTCTGTAAATGCCCAATGCCACGATCAATGTCACTCTAATACCATGTTAAACTAAATATGGAGAATATATGAAAAGACAGAGAGGGAAATGAGAGATCATATTATATCATAGTACTTAAAAATGACATACAAAGGTGTTATGTATATATATAGCAAATTTCATAATTCTCGTTATGAACTGAACACCTAATTTCTTTCTTACAACAAAACATTTATTGTCTTGATACTACATTAGCTCTAACATATAAGTTAAATTTATATCTTTAACTTCATAACAATACAATCTCACCTAGCCGGAGGGCTTGGCTCGAGTGATCGAGTGCTGTGAATTACAAGCAAGAGGTTGTGGGGTCAAGTCCCCAGGGTGGCTGCCTCTTTGAATATTGTGAGCCTCACTTGATGTCCTCAGGTTAGGTTGCCAAAACTGCAACCGACCAGTTTACCTGGGTTGGATTCCATCCTCAGAATGAGGGGAAGTGCCCGGTGGGTTTCCCCGGGATGTGCATTTCATCTGAAAAAAAGCAATACAATCTCACCTTATTAAAGTTCGGTCTCTAAAAAGCCCTTATATGCAAAGAGAGATATTTGATGGGGAGCAATGCACCAGTGATTCCAATATAAAAGGAGACAGAAAAAGCAACAAAATATCTTTCATGACTCTCCTAGTACATAAACCAGTAGAAGATAAGTTGTCCTCCATCTCAACCTTAATATAGTCAATGAAAAAAGGTTATTTCTACTGAGTTTATGTTTAACTTCCAATCAACAATGGTGAGAGCAATGAACTAGACCAAGGACAAATCAACCTAAGATATGTGGAGGCATGCAGGAAAATAATGTTGATAAGAATAATGCAAGAAATGTGTTTCCAGTAAAGGTTGACTGTGGAAGGTATAGGCCTGTAAAGGATAGTTATGGGTGAGAAGTAGACCAAAGACAACAGCAGTTCAGTTGCAGAAGACAAGGGTTTCCCATGATAAGTGTCCATGGCAAGGGAGTGCGCAAGCAAAGAGACTGCAGAGAATTGTTGCCGATTGACCAGGGGCTGCAAAAGGAAGATGGAAGTATCATGGAACAACGGCAAACGATAAACAGGTTGAGTAAGATGAACCTTGAGCATCTAAGGGTTATATTGGCAATCTAATAAATTCTGCGTATTGTGTATGCAATGCATGTTGCAGCTGAATGGTGTTTCAATATTTATGTTTTTTACAATATACCTGATGATTGCATAGATACTTCAGTGCTTTTTGTTCTGTAGCTGTGTGATTCCCCTAAGTAGGCTAAGGTTTGGCTAGCTATTGTAGGGACAAACATCGGTTCCATTGCCAAATCTTTATTTAGAAAGCATTCAATTCTCATCAACAATCTAGAGAAGTCTTAGGTCTAAACAAACCCTAGAATCGTATGTAATTCATGAAGCTCATTGGCAGTGAGAAAAAGGAGAACTTGGGCAACAATTACCACATAATCCTTCTATTCCTAATAAGCCTAAAGTTTAAACCATTGAATTCAACTAAATCGGGCCCATCTACTGTTGAATCAACTTGTCCCCCAACACCCCCCCCCCTCATCTCCAAAGCAAGTTCCTTTTCTTCCACAACCACGTCCTCCATCTCCACCAATAAATTCTAGCATGGCTACTTCTCAGCTTCCTAGATCTAGCACTTCTCCCATAGCTAGATCTATGAAACTAACAGCAATTCATGGTATCAGTATCACTGATGAAGGACTGAATATATCAATTTGTGATCTATATTATAAGCACAAAAAATTACTGATGAAACCCAGAAACTGAAGCATTTGTGGCTACCCTCAAAGAACCCACTTTATTATTGTACAAGAAGATTGAGGCTGCTCCTTATGCAACCTATTCAGATTTTTTATCATATTTCCACAATGAGTACAACTGACTCAGTTCAACCTAGCATTTAAAATCTTGAAGTCTATTCAAATCAAATGAGACGAGATGTTGCAATATGATCAACAAATTTAAAGTTTGATTGGGTAATCAACCTATGCCCAACTACAAAACAAGAAGACTTACTGGTTTATAGCTGGCTTGCCATAACGAGTTTGATTCAATATGTCCAATGTGAATCTGGCCACATATAAAGAAGCAGTTCAAATTGATTTGAAAATTTATAAAGAACTTAATTCAACAGGGAGAGATACAGMAAACCATACTTCATCACCGTAGCTGCAAGTGAAAGAGGTTCAAGCACAGATGCATCCAGCACTCAGTAAAGATAAGGAGATGATTTGCGCTWGATGTAACAGAATCATGTACGGAATGAATGTCCCCTAGACAAGATGCTAGCTAGCAGTGGAAAAGATAAGGAGAGCCATTGAGGAACTGAGCGAACATGAMAGTATGACATATATTGCTTCTATCATTGTTGGAATGACTATTACAAAAATCTAACCAATACAAAGAAAGAATCTGTGGAGTCTAGTGAAACATCAACTGTATATTGCACAAAAACTGCTCCAACACAAAATCAGTCGTAACCCAACAAGCCAAACAACTTAACTTTTTAAGCCTCTGATACAATGTGTCAAGTGTGGGCAATTTGAGCATACACAAATCAATGTCCTTTCTCTGTTTTGGGTGTGATAGTTAGAGAATTATCTGAGTCAATGACATCTCAAAGAGAACTACCCAATCTTTCTGAAGAAAATTAATAATGTCAATATGGCRCATGTTTCTGAATACAACAAGAATGTTCACATTGCTACAAGGACTCACCGTGAAAGGTTCAGAGCCAGTTTGTGAGTTGGTTGGCCCAATGAACCTATCACAGAAAATTACCAATCTTAATAGAGAGAATTTTAAAAGTCCATATGGTACACAATGTTCTGAACATACCAAGAATGTCCAGAAAACTCAACCTGAGGGGTACAGATTTAATCCTAAGAAAACTTGTAAGCATACTGTGGAGAAGAAAAGAAAAGCAGTAGTGCCTACAGAAAAGTCAACTTCAGGACCCAGGCAACCAAAAAATTAACCAGGGAAGGATAGTCCCAAGTAGGTACTCAGTACAATGAGGCCACAAACCACTACACGATGGATGCAATGAAAGTGCAGATGCATCTACAGATAGCGAAAGGGACACAAATGTCACAATCAGTTGTTGCAAATACAGGAACAGGCAGCCAATCATGGAAAAGTAATGCGTAGCTTCCCTACCTGCAATGGGCAGTCATGGGATAAATGAAGGCACAACCCCACAAGCAGGCAACTACAAATACTCCCTTGCTGACACATAAGTTGCAGGCCAGGACACCAACATTGCAGGATCAAGCACCCATCACCTATTCAGAGAAGGAAAGTGAATAAAGAATAGAGGATCATCCTCTGATTCTGGCTGAGAAGATACCCCACATGATTAATCATTAGACATAAGAGTAGTGGAGAAGCAATCACTTGTTTTTTCCAAAAAACTAGAATGTGAGTGCATATGCACTTGAACTTCTAACCCCTTGACTAAGAGCTAAACATTAAAAATGCAATAGCTCTCTTGATATTTATCTTCAAAAGAAGTACAATCTATGAAAATTGGGCAACAAGATGAGCATAGTTCTAAATATTCAACCACAAAAAAGGTTATCTTTTACAGTATATACTATAAACAAAATATTAAAAAGTTACAAAATGCCACACAATGTAAAAAAATTTAAATAATATTTAGAAAATATATGGTTGTATCAGTGCTGCTGGATGCAAGCAAGGAAGTGAGTACAGCAAAGATACTAACTTTTTTTAAAACTATGAACGGGGCAATGTGGAATTTTTCTTTTTGAAGGAGGAGAAAATTGAGATGTGGATGGGATAAGTATGGGTTTTATTGATGGGGGTGGTGGGAAAGATGAACCTGTGCCAAACTGATCAAATGTAATCGCAAAAGTTATTAACTTATTTGCCATGAGTTCACGCAAGTAGATCATGACTTCCCTGAAAAGCGAAGGTTTTTTTTTTTTTTCTTTTTCCGTTCTCACAATGGGGCAAGACAGGCTGGAGGATTTTTTTGAATTTGTGCTACAATGGCGGATTACCAAACTTAGAATCTGGTGCCTGGACGTTGCTGGAGCGGTCTGGACATACTGACTGTATTCCGACTTAACTGGTGTTTTCTCTGGGATGCTGGGACCAGGCTGCAAACAGTTCCTTTCGTTTTTTTATGTTTTTAAAAAAAAATTCTTGATCCTTGCCTTCAAGCAGGCTTTGGTGGAATCCTAGTCACTCTGCTTTGGAGTTGAGTTACATCCCTCAGTCATCATCTGTAGGAAGGATCGGGGTTTTTTTATTCCTTCATCCACCTTTACTCTCTCTTTTTAGGAGTTGTTCTCGGTTCCATGAAACTGGACTTTCTGACTAGCCTTTGTCCTAGCAAGTGGATTCTGACTAGAGGGCCAGACTGGGGTTATGGCTTTATCTGAGGTTAGTGCGCTCATGGGCGCTGTAGACAAGGCTGAATGGGAGCGAGCAGGTCTATTCAAAACAGCTGATGAGCTGAGTTGCAAACTGTCTGGTGGAGAGTATTTAAAGGCCTCTTCAACAATTGCAGTACAGACTTCCCTGGCCCCTCTGTCAGAACCTGAAGGGGTATCGGTGCCTGGTATTTTTGAAGCTGGCAAAACCACACTTCATAACTTACACGATCTTGGTGAGAGTTCAGGACAGTCACTGAAGGCTCCAGTCACCATTACGGGTTCCCTGTTTGGACAAGGGTCATCTCCTAGTAGTCAAAAGCATTTCTCTGTGGGGAACTCACACCGGGAGTCTTGGAAGGTAAAGGAATCTCGCCAAAAGAAAGTGATTCGAGTCTGCAAGCCTAAGCGGCAGCGAAGGCGCCTAGTATTAGGCATGGATGTTGGGCTGGAAGAACTGTGCCAGCTCTCACTTTGTGCACTAGTCGGGTGATTTGCCTAGAAGTCCTGTTGCAAATTACCTTTCCCGGAGTGGATGGTACAAAATTGGGTACCTCGATGTGGTTATGCCCCGGAGCTACACACTCTTCCTTTTGGATGGTTTGGCCTGGTGTTTAAGTCTCCTGAAGATGCAGAGCTCATTTTAAATAGCTTCTGGGATTATGAAGGCGGTAGTCTAATGTTGAAGAGGTGGAGGACGGGTTTTAACCCGGAGATGGACTATTTCAGCCTCAGACATGTATGGGTGCTTTTACCAGGATTACCATTACATTTGTGGAATGTCAAAGCACTCACGGCAATAGGTAACCTTCTTGGACGTTTTCTAAAAGTGGATGCAGCGGGGTTAATATCATCTGACAGAAGAATGGCTAGGGTCCTAGTTGAGATTGATGTTACTGCTGGCCTGATGGATTCTCTAGAAATTGAATGGCGCGGCCAAGTTATGATCCAGTGCCTCGACTACCAAGGGATACAATTTAGATGTCTGTTATGCCGGCACACTGGACACTTAAAAAGAGACTGTTCCTTTAGTACAGGTGTTGCAGAAGCTGAGGAACCACTGGAAGATCCTGCGATGGATTTGTATTTGGATGAAGAGGATTCAGGAGCACTGGGTGAACATGCTTATTCTAGTGAACCTGATTCGATGGATGATACATCCAGAAATTATATTGGTAAGTTAAGATCCTTTTGTCCAAGACTGTTTTCAAAGTTATTTGCTTGGGAGCAAGAATTTCTGGGTAACTCCTCCACGGTGATTGTTGATCCTAGTGATTCTCCTAACAATGCCAAGGACAACTTGGACTTAGGGGCTCCTACCTCTGGTTCAGAAAGGGTTATGCCAGACTTATCTGCGCCAGCCATGGTCCCCTCACTACCCGTTGGTTCTTTGCCTACGACTGGACAAGTTAGCCCCCTGCTTGCTCAGCCTCCTCCCGAATCTGACCCGACTCTGGACGATGTCGTTGACTCTCTGATTCCATCTCCCAGAGAACCAGTCAGTCCTTTCCCTCTTCCTATTTACCAGGGATGGGACCTCCACCCTTTATCAACTTCCACTTCACCGGGTTGCTCCACTTCTGGCAAGCAGGAACACAAGGGGAAAGCTTTTGCTTGGTCACGGGGATTGGGGATGGAACTTTCTCCCATTAAAACACGCAGTGTTTGCAAAAAATCTGGTCAAACTTCTGATGTAGAACAGTCTTTGGGTTCCACACACGACTCAGGGGCACTTAGAGGCATGAAAGCCCTTGCAAGGGCTAAATCATGATCCTTTTTCCCCTGAATATACGTGGGGTTGGAGGCCCCCAAAAATTGCCTTCACTTCAAAGACTTTTGAGTTCTACAAAGCCGGATATTATTTTTCTTCAGGAGACTTTAGTGGCTGAGGAGAAGGCCAGATTTTTCATGTCTTCTGTCTGCCCTTCGTGGATGATTACAGCAGTTAGTTCTTTTGGGAAATCAGGTGGACTTTTGGCAGCATGGAATCCTTGTGTTTTTGATTTACAATCTCACCTATGTGTTGGAGGCATTTTGTTGACAGGTATACATTTACCGGACAAGAGAAGGATTGGTCTACTAAATGTTTATGGACCATGTTCCAGTAGAAGACAGTTTTGGGATTCTGTAGTGTCCAAAGGCATTTTAGCTCAGGATAACCTCATATTAGTGGGAGATCTAAATTTTACGACAAGTGTTGATGAAGGCTGGGGTTAGGGGCTTTACCCAACCCATTGGCAGGTTACTTTAGGAATCTCATCGAGAATGCTCACATGGTGGACATTCAGCCATCAGAGATTGTGCCTACTTGGCGCAATGGTAGAACTGGGGAACATGGTATACAAAAAAGGGTTGATAGGGTGATGGTTTCAGAAACGCTTCTGGTTGACTCCGCCAGGTACAGATCTTGGGTCGTTTACCCTTATTTATCGGACCACGCCCCAGTACTCTTTCAGCTGAATCATGGATACAGTATTGCTGCCTATCCTTTCAAATTTAACCCTGCAGTATTGGGTGAAGACTCTTTTGGGGAGATTGTACAGGAGGTTTGGAGATCGGACCAGGATTGTATTGAGATGGGAGCACAAACTCAACTAGTCCAAAAACTCTCTAAACTAAAAGCCAGAGTAAAATTGTGGCAAACGGAAAAAAAAAAATAGACAGCCGTGCCCTTGAACAGTTAGAAGAGCAGATTACAAATCTCATGATGAAGAGATGGGATGCAGAAATAAATTCAGATAGGAGCCATCGACTGAATGTGTTGGAACAGGAACGGAACAGGTTGTTGATGGAGGATGAAGCTCGATGGCGCTTGAAGAGCAGAGCTACCTGGATTCAGTGTGGTGACAGAAACACTAAGTATTTTCACAATTTCGCCAGTTTTAGACGCAATAAAAAATTTCTGTGGGAAATTGAAGATGATCAGGGACTTATACATACGGGACAGGAAGCTATAAAAAAAGAAGCAAAACATTACTTCAGCTCCTTTTATAAAGAATCGGAGGAGAATAGGATCGTGGATCAGATTGCAACAGTCAGAATGTATCCAAAGCTGGTATCAGATGCTAATGTTTTAATCCTTGAAAAGCCAGTTACTGAGAGGGAAATCTTAGAGGTCTTAAAAGGTTTTACAAAAGACAAAAGCCCGGGTCCTGACGGATGGACGGTGGAATTTTTCATACACTTCTTTGACCTGGTTGCTAAGGATTTGCTGGAGGCAGTTGAAGAATCTTGCACATCCGGTGAGGTGAACAGGGCTTTGAACTCGACCTTCATTGCTCTCATCCCGAAAGTTAATGGCCCGAAAAATTTTGGGGAATTTCGTCCAATAGCATTATGCAATCTCTGCTACAAAATAATTACAAAGATTATAGCTACAAGAATAAGACCGATCCTCTCTAGAACCTTATCAGAGGAACAGTTTGGGCTTTTGAAAGGTAGGCAAATCACCGATGCGATCGGGACTGCACAAGAGTGTCTCCACAGTATTAAGGAAAAAAAAATCCAGGCCCTAATCCTCAAAATTGATTTACAGAAAGCATACAACTGCTTAAGCTGGGACTACCTAAGGCTGGTTTTATTACAAAGTGGCTTTGGACTGTCTATGACCAATTGGATATTGGGTTGTATCTCATCGGCAACTTTTGCGGTTCTAGTCAATGGCGAACCTACAGATTTTTTTTGCAGTGGTATGGGTCTTAGACAGGGTTGCCCCCTATCGCCGCTGCTCTTTATCCTTGTTATGGAGGGCTTGAGCTTGGCTTTAAATCACAGCAAAGATCGCGGTCTCTTGACTGGCATCAAAGTTTCGAGAATGATCCAGATTCTCCACCTTTTGTTTGTTGATGACATCCTTATCATGACTACTGCCTCCATTGCAGAGTGGAAGGAGATAAGCAGAATATTAAAAAAAAATTGTGATGCCTCCGGGCTACGGATCAACCCACAAAAAACCACTTTCCTTGAACACGGTGTCATTCCTTCTGTTCGGCAATCTGTGTCATTTTTCCTTCCGTATTTCTTTCGTGCTTTATCTGAGGGGTTTAAATACCTTGGTTTCTTTCTTAAATTTGACAGGCATAGAACAGCTGACTGGACGTGGCTGCTGGAGAAATTCGAAAGGAGAATCAATCATTGGTGCTCGCGGTGGTTGTCTCTGGGGGGCGACTGGTTTTGATAAAAGTGACTCTGGAAAGTCAGCCCGTCTATTGGATGACGTTGGCAAACTTGCCCACTACTATTTACAAACAAATCCGCCAACTCATTTACTCATTTCTTTGGTTGGGCTGTAGGAAAAAAAAAAGTTTGCATCTCTGCAAGTGGCAGCAGATTGCTAGGCCCAAGCACCTAGGGGGATGGGGTTTGCGCAACTTGACAGGGTTTAGTAGAGCTTTGGCTGCCAACAGCCTGTGGAGGGCTCTCATGAAGGAGGGACTGTGGCAGCGGGTGATTAAAACCAAATATTTACCCTCTATCTCTGTTGCTCATTGGTTTCGCACAGTGGACATTAAAAAAGAAAGAGGCTCCCAGACCTGGAGGTACCTTCTTAACTCGCTTAATCTACTCTTGCACTGGATTGCGTGGAGCCCAAGGAATGGTTACTCTATTGAGATTGGGAGAGACTGCATTTTGGGTATGGGTAATGGGGCTCGTCTATCGAATGAACTGATAGACACCATCAACAGGAAGGGGATTTACTTCTTATTTCAGGCTCGGAAAGATTTGCAGGCAGGGAGAATCACTCAAAACTGGAAAACCAGTGATGACTTGAATCTGTTTGGACACTTATCTACTGAATGGACGCATTTCCGACACCTTCTCATTAACAATGCCGTACATCTGCATTGTGGGATTGGGACTGTCCCCTAAAAGTTAAGCTTTTTACCTGGCTATTGCTGGAGAACAAAATTCTCTCATGGGAGATCTTGCAGCGTAGGGGTTTTAGTGGCCCAGGCATTTGCCCTTTATGCAAAAATCAGACAGAAACTTCCTTACACTTGTTTATGGTATGTGGCTTCACCGTAATTGTCTGGAGGAAGATAAAAGCGGCTGTCAATTACTCAGGCAACTGGACTGGTCAAAATTTAACGTTGGCTGGAGGTTTCAAACAGTGGAATAAATTGAATAAGGAGTTTCCCACTTTACCAGCATTAATTTGTTGGTTCACCTGGAAGGAACGTAACCTGGCTATCTTTGAAAACAGCATACCCTCCACGACAAAGGTTTTCCATCTTACACTTTCACTTTTAAAGGAACACACTCAGGGACCGAAAGTCGTGAGAAGTAGGCCAGAGCCTCCACAGACTGACTGGAGTGGAAACATTGGCTGGTTCGATGGAGCAGCCATTTCCACAGGAACTAATAGTGGAGCTGGCGGTGTTTTAAAGCTAAGTGACCATTGTAGGTATAAATGGCTTTTAAATTGTGGTCCGGGTACAAACACTCGAGCAGAACTGCTTGGGGCTTGGGCATTGCTCACATTGGCCTCTCGGTTGTCCATACAGTCACTTCATGTAATGGGAGACTCTAAAATAATTATAGAATGGCTTCGGGGTAAAGGGTGGCTCCAGGTCATCACCCTAGACTGCTGGAAAGACAATATAATTACACTAATATCTTCTTTCCAAAAGATCTCTTTCTCCCATGTTTACAGAAAGGATAATCACCTGGCAGATAGTCTATCAAAGATGGCACTTAAAAGGGATCAGGGGCAGCTCATCTATTATCAGTGCGTCGAGGATCATGAGGGACCGAATATGTTCTTAAACCTTTTTTAGTTATTCTGGAAATTCCTGCTGGAGGGCTGTTCTGCGTGACTGTTATATGCCTTCACTTTTTTAAATTTCCTTTTTTTGAGTTTTGCTAGGAGGGCTGTTCTGCGTGACTGTTATAACTTATATGCCCTCACTTTTTTAAATTTCCTTTTTTTGAGTTTTGCTGTTCTCGACTGTTTGAGACTGCATTTTTATCCCTTGGAGGAGTGATATTTCCAGCTGGTGTTGGGGATCTGAGGAGTGTCTTGATTAATATGGGGAGGGTATCCAATTCTGATAAGCATATCTGCAACTGACAGGAAGAGCTGATTTGTTTTAGAACGGTTTATATCAATATATATAAAGTGCAATTTTTTATGGGAAAAAAAAATATATATGTAGAAACTAATTAAGTTATGCGGTTCCAGTCATTTGCAAACCCCCTTGCTTGCACGTACATTTGTTAGCTTATATCCTCTTATAACATTTATTATGCATTATACATGTATTCAATAACATCATTAATGTTATGACCAAGTGTATAAGCAGAGGACCCTGTGGAGCACTTGTTGTAGGCATATACTAATGTATGCCTATAAGCCCATTTTCAAAAATTCTAGAGATTGACAATTACAAGCTTCAAACATTTTGAAATTTTGGATGCTAATTTATGTAGCTCCAGTCATATGCAAACCCCCTTGCTTGCACGTGCATTTGTTGGCTTATATCCTCTTTTAACATTTATGTATTATACATGTATTCAGTAACACCATTAATGTTATGACCAAGTGTATAAGCAGAGGACTCTGTGTAGCACTTATTTATTGTAGGCAATGGGCATATACAAATGTATGCCTCTAAACCCATTTTCAAAAATTCTAGAGATTGACAATTACAAGCTTCAAACATTTTGAAATTTTGGATACTACCGAGTGTCGGGTAATATATTCAATCCTGCAAAATGATTCATTTACCTTCTCAAAAATCTGAATGATCTCATCAAACTCTAAACTTGATATGGTTCCTATCGATAAAAGGTGGTTGAGCTTACACAAACTTTCATAATATAAAGCAAGGAAAGTTAAGTTCACTGCGCCCTTCGATTCCAAGCAATTATTTGAACCAACCACCGTCAATAAGCTAGGTCACTAACTGAACACCCAAAAAGAGAGTTTTTGATATGCACGTGGCAATTCCAGTTTGTGCTCATTTTCATTAACTGAACAAACCACCAGTCCCAGTAATTGAGAATAGATTTGGAATATCATATCTTGCTAACATTTCCATTGCTTATGAGACTTACAAAAAGGGTTGCCAATGGTCATGCAACTTAAACACTATCAAATTCTTTAGTTCAGCCATGTTCTTGATGATCAAAAAATTCTTCTGCCACAAGATATCCTTTAAGTTTTGAAATCTCCATAAGACTTGAACTCTTCCATAGTTTTTTGACAACTTCTCAATTTTTGCTTCCCATGTTTCATCAAAGTCATTACTCTGCTGAGCATCCAACTCCAACAAGTTTAGATATGTATACAATCAATAGATATAACGAACGATGCAAAACTAGCAATGAAACACAAAGGCTTATTAACATTCCAGTACAAAAATTTTAAGCCAGACATATCGCGTACATCACAATGAACATCAAGAGTTTGTTGTTTGTTCAGATTCAAAAGATTTCAGGGGATTATATCAAGCACCTTAAGAGATGCATATACAAACACAACCAAGTCTGTGACAGTGGCAGTGGAAATGTAGATATGCATTGATTATTCCACAGCAAGGGCTAAAGACCAGTTCTGATAGATGGTTTCAGGTTTGAGTTGACCTCTAAGTTATCAGGGTACCTGCACCCATACCCTGGGTGTGTGAACACGAAGCGGGTTTGGGAACTAGAACGTCCCCAATCAATCCCAGGAGAACCCAGCGCACACAAGTTCGGCCGGGTGCTTCCCAGCCAAGAGATGTGGACAGCCCCTCAAATCAGGTACCAGAACCCCAATTGTCGTTCACCAAGGTTCTTTGGGAATACGCCCTTCGATTCCAAGCACTTATTTGAACCAACCACCTTCAATAAGCTAGGTCACTAACTAAACACCCAAAAAGGGAGTTTTTGATATGCACGTGGCAATTCCAGTTTGTGCTCATTTTCATTAACTGAACAAACCACCAGTCCCAGTAATTGCCAATAGATTTGGAATATCATATCTTGCTAACATTTCCATTGCTTATGAGACTTACAAAAAGGGTTGCCAATGGTCCTGCAACTTAAACACTATCAAATTCTTTAGTTCAGCAATGTTCTTGATGATCAACAAATTCTTCTGCCACAAGATATCCTTTTAAGTTTTGAAATTTCCATCAGACTTGAACTCTTCCATAGTTTTTTGACAACTTCTCAATTTTTGCTTCCCATGTTTCATCAAAGTCATTACTCTGCTGAGCATCCAACTCCAACAAGTTTAGATATGTATACAATCAATAGATATAACGAACAATGCAAAATTAGCAATGAAACACAAAGACTTATTAACATTCCAGTACAAAAATTTTAACCCAAACAGGCAGTGAGGAAGGGATCGCGTACATCACAATGAACATCAAGAGTTTGTTGTTTGTTCAGATTCAAAAGATTTCAGGGGATTATATCAAGCACCTTAAGAGATGCATATACAAACACAACCAAGTCTGTGACAGTGGCAGTGGAAATGTAGATATGCATTGATTATTCCACAGCAAGGGCTAAAGACCAGTTCTGATAGATGGTTTCAGGTTTGAGTTGACCTCTAAGTTATCAGGGTACCTGCACCCATACCCTGGGTGTGTGAACACGAAGCGGGTTTGGGAACTAGAACGTCCCCAATCAATCCCAGGAGAACCCAGCGCACACAAGTTCGGCCGGGTGCTTCCCAGCCAAGAGATGTGGACAGCCCCTCAAATCAGGTACCAGAACCCCAATTGTCGTTCACCAAGGTTCTTTGGGAATACGCCCTTCGATTCCAAGCACTTATTTGAACCAACCACCTTCAATAAGCTAGGTCACTAACTMAACACCCAAAAAGGGAGTTTTTGATATGCACGTGGCAATTCCAGTTTGTGCTCATTTTCATTAACTGAACAAACCACCAGTCCCAGTAATTGCCAATAGATTTGGAATATCATATCTTGCTAACATTTCCATTGCTTATGAGACTTACAAAAAGGGTTGCCAATGGTCCTGCAACTTAAACACTATCAAATTCTTTAGTTCAGCAATGTTCTTGATGATCAACAAATTCTTCTGCCACAAGATATCCTTTTAAGTTTTGAAATTTCCATCAGACTTGAACTCTTCCATAGTTTTTTGACAACTTCTCAATTTTTGCTTCCCATGTTTCATCAAAGTCATTACTCTGCTGAGCATCCAACTCCAACAAGTTTAGATATGTATACAATCAATAGATATAACGAACAATGCAAAATTAGCAATGAAACACAAAGGCTTATTAACATTCCAGTACAAAAATTTTAACCCAAACAGGCAGTGAGGAAGGGATCGCGTACATCACAATGAACATCAAGAGTTTGTTGTTTGTTCAGATTCAAAAGATTTCAGGGGATTATATCAAGCACCTTAAGAGATGCATATACAAACACAACCAAGTCTGTGACAGTGGCAGTGGAAATGTAGATATGCATTGATCATTCCACAGCAAGGGCTAGAGACCACTTCTGATAGATGGTTTCAGGTTTGAGTTGACCTCTAAGTTATCAGGGTACCTGCACCCATACCCTGGGTGCGTGAACACGAAGCAGGTTTGGGAACTAGAACGTCCTCAATCAATTCCAGGAGAACCCAGCGCACACAGGTTGGGCTGGGTGCTTCCCAGCCAAGAGATGTGGACAGCCCCTCAAATCAGGTACCAGAACCCCAATTGCTGTTCGCCAAGGTTCTTTGGGAATACGACTTCCACTAAAAACATTGTTTTTTTAAAGTTTAAAAAGAAAAGCCGAAAAATGAAACTAGTGGGTGGGCCCCTCCTCATAAACCCTGATCCCTCATTTTCCTAACACTCCCATGAACTCAAAACACAAAATTACTGCTTCACTTTCAGCAGTGAAGGGATTTTGGTGCCTTTTTCTTGCTGTAAATTTGTGGACAGCGATAGACAGTAAAGTGAAGTGGACTGCTGCAATGTTGTTCAATGCTTTTTGAATTTTCTGTTTCATTTTTGGAAATGCCATTAGGCAATTTTTGAATGAGGCGTGGTATTATACATATGCACTTGGTTTAAGACTCGAGAAACGAGAATTATTAATGTCAATTTCAACTTTCAAATGATAACGAAGTCGAGAACTGTTAACGTCAATTTCAACTTTCAAATGATAATGATCAAGTTTACTGTTCAGTGTTTTTCTAATCAGTGTATAACTGTTCAATGATGCAATGTTGAATAATAATTCTGAATTTGGTAATAGATATCATGATTATACATGTTTTTGCTGTTGCTGAAACTGATATTATGAACATTGCTGATTTACTGAAATTCAAGTTATGTTTTTAAAAGAAATATTTTTTATGGAAAAAAAGTTAAAAAAAAAAACTAACAAACCCAATTCCCCTGCTTCAAAAA
>SNQJ01S0070403.1:56413-70712 GCA_010110895.2 Picea sitchensis | reverse complement strand
AAGAGGTTCATCATTGTTAGTGGTAAAGTTTCATATAATATCAAACAAATCAAGCATGAACTAATTATTGCCTATTTATATATTTTGATTTACATTTGTTGATTATCATGTTGAACAAATCTAGAATGAATTGATTATGACCTATTTATATAATTTGATTTGCATTTGTTGATTATCATGTTTGAAATCACAGTTGCAATGACAAAAAAAAAATTAAATATCATGTTTGAATTCAGAAGAAATTAACATGTGATTGTTCAAGTTTCTATTGTATATTTCATGGGGTAGAACAATAAAGATTTGACTAATTTAAATGTCGATGATTGTGTTGTGTGTCAAACCCAACATCACACCAACAGGTCAAATCAAATATATGATAGACTGTGGATAATCTAGTGGAACCTAGTGCATCAACTATATCATACAAATTCATAAGAAGGAACTTTTGCATCCATAGACTTACTGCCTCAACCACACTAGAGATGTAGTATAAATTTGGGTTCTAGCTCCATGAATGTGTTAAGGAGAACCCCATCATTGAGTCATGTGAACCAGTGATGGGCCAATTCCCACCAATTTCAATGTCTCGACAACATGTGCGACCTTTGACGATAGTAGCAATAGGTCATCCTAGTCCCAGAAGGCCAATGAGGCGCACTAGAGGTGGAGAGCTCCTAGATTTGTAGTGTTCATGTCCGCTGAGTTTTTTCATGGGAACCTTCAAAGGGTCGTGCATTTTTTCAAGGAGATTGAATATCTTGGGCATCATGTCCTAGGAGATTTTGTTAGTGCTCTGACATCCCAGCGACAAAGGCGCTTCAGTGTCAGGAATCGATAAATCCTACAAATAGAAGGGCAAGGCAGCATGGTTCCATCCTTGTCCCTTCACTAACGATCGGAGCATTTCCAAGTTTCAAATGAGCTCACGTACATGAAAATGATGCCTTTGGTTTCCAACATTCTCTAAAGATGTGGGTATACATTGAAGTTACTTTCCCCCAAAAATAGCAGCATCATTACATACAATCTTTTTCTGTTGTTATTGTTGTTGTTACCACTTCCTCCTCCTTCCATGGCGGGCCTGCGATTTTTGGATCAAAGGTGTTTTTGATTTATCACTCTCACAGTGGGAATAACCAAATTAAACAAAATCACCCACATCGTTATTCCATTTCCCACCAATCGAGATTTATGTTATTCCATCGTCCACCAATATAGATTTATATAAAGCATGTTCGCCTCACCAATTGGAAAACTTTCCATATTGGTATTCACATTTTTAATACATCACTAAAATTTGTAATATAGCATTGAGTCATACACCTCATTGAATGGTAGGTTTTTTAGTGTTCTCTTTACCCTTTACATACACACCTCATTGAATGGTCCATTTTTAAGTGATTGCTTTACCCTTTACATGCACATAAACTATGGATTAATCACCTTGTTAATACATGTTTATATGATAAACATGAAACAAGCCTCATTTTCAGGTTGATATCCATCGGGATAGGACTCGCTTTCCATATGTCGTAACAAGTTATTTCCCTAAACATAATGTATCGTTTTGTGTTGTGTTACAGTGTCTGAAGTATGAAAGATCTATGAAAAAATATGTAAGTCATTGCTTATGAATCATATATCTATAGATTTGGTCCAAGGTTTGAAAAAGACCTCACTAAATTGATCATGCCTTACTTTCACCCCTAGATTTGATATCATAAATCATTTTTTTAAATTGAACCCCCGATTTATTTTCACAAAAATGTCACGACTTGCTTCTCTCGATCTAAAATCATAATTCGTTTGAGGGTAATTTTGATTTTTTTTCCTAATTAGACCATTCATTAAAATTAATAGTCGTTTAGCCCCCCTGCCTAATACAACTCATTTATGCAAGTCTTACCTTCATTGTCTAGCTCTCATGTGTAGCATTAAGTTACATGTCTCATCGATGGTTGACGTTGTTAATTCTGGTACATATGTGGTGAATGCCATTTATGATATCGCAATGGTTCTTTCATGGACCTCGAACCTCTCCATCGCCCATTTTACACCACCCTAGTTGTATATTGCTATCATTCTTTCTCGCACTAGCAAACGCATCTCCACTTCCATCTATCTCTTTCTTGTTTTCAGTCTTTTTCGGCTCCTGATCCAGATTTATGAGCGGAACGAAATGAATAAAAGACTAAATAAAATAACACAGAGACACTGAGAACAACAACAGATATCCAGTGAACAATAACTTCTATTGAATAAATAAAATAGGTTGAAACTGTAAAACTACATAACTGAAAATAACTTGCTCGAATGGTGGTAACTATCTCTCAATAGAGATGTAGATGCTATGTGCATCCATTTGAGAAAAATGATTACAATGAGGCTCCAAAGGCCTTTTTAACATTACTCGTGAATTCCAAAACCCTAGACATCCAAAAACCTAACCCTAGGAGATGAAACGCTAAAAGTTATGTGGGCCTCGATGGGTAAGTTGGTACCTCAACTTCCCAGAGTCGTAACTTTTACATACGAACTTCATTTTAGGCGTGTGATAGCCCATTGGAAAGGTCTTTTCGAGAACTACAAATTGTGTCATCAAACTCTAACTTTTTCTATAGTTTGACTATGGAAAGCCAAAAAAAACATTGTTTAGGGCCCCAAAATGGCCCTGGTAGTACAAAAAGATGTACTGACATGAAAACTTCCAAAATAAGCCAGCTGGAATAGGTGGGCGGCCATCAATATCCACCTAGATGTTGTGTAGAGCTTTAGGATAGCCCCGGAAGTGTAGAACCCACAATTACAAAGAAATGTCATCATTACAGAGAAACATGTTGAACTAAAAATTGTCAAGAGGAGCCAATTGGAATAGGTGGGTGGCCACCAATATCCACCTGGATCAGTCCTCCCCCCTTAGGAAGCAATGGTCTCCATTGTGTTGAGTGCCACCATCAGGTGAGGAAATATATGTTGAATTTGGCCCCGGGTGAGCCACTTGTTTTGGTGCAGGAGTTTCCCTACCTTGTCGACCCAATAAATTTGGATCCTCTATTGGCAAGTGTCATTGACCTGTGTGTCCACTATCTAATCAGTGGATGCTTGTTCCATGCAGTCAGGGTTGAGTTTTGTTGGTGTAAATTGTTTTTCGATCTTCGAGATGTCCAATAATGGTGGAAAATATGGTCGGAGGAGGTCCACATTGAACATTGGGTGCAAGCCAAGGAAGGGGGGAGTGTTGAGCTCAAAAGAATTTTCACCCATGACCTTGGTGATAGTGTAAGGAACATAGCGAAGTGGAAAGAGCTTCCAATGGGGCCCTGTAAGGCACTCTTTCTACAAATGTAACCAGACCTTGTCTCCCACCTGAAAATTGTGTGATACCCGGTGTTGATCATGGCGTTGCTTTTACTTAGCATTGGCTTTCTACAAAATTTCATGGACCTGTTGGCGGATGTGTCAAATCCTCTCAATGAATCTGGTGGCTTTGTCGGCCTCAGACTAAACATGGGAATATTTTTTCTATGTGGTTGAAAGAGGTAGTGCAACATCAATGGGACCCAAGGGTTGAAATCCCAACCCCCCCTGAAATGGGCTATGGTCGGTGGAGCCATGGAGAGCCCTATTGTAGTTGTGTTGAGCATAGGGAAGACTCTCATCCCATGTACACATATGATTAGAGTTATACATGCGCAGGATGTGCACAATCATCTAATTGACGACCTATGTTTCGCCATCGGTTGAAGGTGGAAAGCAGTGGATTTAGTGAGATTCGTAAGCAACAATGACCAGAGACTCGACCAAAATGTGCTAAGGAACTTGTTGTCCCAATCAGAGATGATGGTCTTTGGTATCCCAAAATGGACCCATGCTCGTTCAAAGAAGAGCTTAGCAGTATCTGTCGACGTGATGCTCCTCTTGCAGGCTGTGAGAATGGTCATCTTCAAAAACCAATCAACCACCACAAATACACAATCATTGCCTTGCTTGGTGGATGGAATTCCATACATGTAATCCGTTGAGATGGATTCCCAAGGCCTATGAGGAGTAGGAAGAGGGGTGTATAAGCCTTTCTTCTTGATGGTTGGCTTGGCAATGGCACAGGTAGTGCAAGATATGATATACTTGCTGACATCATGTCGAAGTTTTGGCCAATAAAAATGTTTATGTAGAACGACCACAATTTTCTCCACGCCAAAATGTCTTGCCATCCGACTGTAGTGAGCCTCCCAAATTAGCTTTGCACGCTCACTTGAAGGAACACAGAGGTGACCCAGATAGCATAACAGTCCATCCTGAATGTGAAAATTGGTGACATTCGCGCATGTACCCAAGCACTGATAGGTGATGGTGAAATCAAGATCTCGCTGATAAAGTTGGGGCCACTCAGATGCCTCATGCCCACCAGAATGCAGCACGATGGTGAGTGGAGCAATGGGAGGTCAACTGAGGCAGACAACGACACAATTCGTGCTCCTGTCTTATACTTGATGTTGAGATGGAACTATTGCAGGTATGTGGACCACTTTTGATGGCAGTCATTCTGCAACTTCCTCTATGTCTGTATAAACTGCAGAGGCTTATGATCAATGTGGATGATTGTCTCATTTCTCATAATGTAATGTTTCCATTGACGATGTTCTTGCACAATGGAATACATTTCCTTGTCATAGGTGGGGTATTTTCGGACGGTATCTGAGAGTGTCTCACTATGGTATGCTATTGGATGACCATGATGAGTGAGAACTGCGCGCATACAACATAGTTAGATGCATCAGTCTTAATCTCGAACGGTTGTTGCATATCGGGTAAGGAGAGCATGGGAGCTAAGCACAAGTGATGCTTCATATCATCAAATGCTCGTTGTTGTGCCTTCCCCCATGCGAACTTTTCCTTGCCACCGCCCTTGGTCACTTGGCTGAGGGCCCATGCAATATGGGAGAATCCCAACATGAATTGTCGGTAGAAGTTGGCAAGTCCCAAGAAGCTATGAAGCTCGGTTAGTGTGGTCAGGTTTGGTCAGTCACGGATGACTTGGATCTTCGCTGGATTCACATGTACCCCATGCTCATCAACAATGTATCCCAAGTATTGGACCTTGTTCATGCCAAGGAGCATTTTTCCAAGTTGGCATATAGCTTGTGTTGTCGCAAAGTGCTCAAAACCTGTTGAATATGATGCATGTGATCCTCCCAAGTTTTGTCGAAGATGAGGATGTCATCCAAATATACCACCACAAAAGAGCTGTTGAAGGGTCTCAATACATCATCCATCAACCTCATGAAAGTTGTTGGTGCATTTGTTAAGCCAAAGGGCATGAACATCCATTCAAGGATACCTCTTTAGATTTGAAAGTTGTCTTCCATACATCAGTCGGTTCAATGGGAACCTGGTAGTAGCTAGACTTTAGGTCAATCTTTCCCCTTGAGTTGGTCAAAAAGTTCAACATATCAGGGAATTGGGTATTGATTCCTGACTGTGATTTTGTTTAATGCTCTATAATCAATGCATAGCCACTAGGTCATGTCTTTGTTCTGCACCAGTGCAATTGAGCTTCTGCAAGGGGAGGAGTTGGGTCTGATGTGCCCCTTTTGAAGCAACTCTTGGATCTGACGCTTGATTTCGTCATTTTCCATCAATGAGTGACGATATATTGGTCCATTAGGCAGAGGTGCACCGATGGTTAGATCAATTGGATGTTCGACTTGGCAGCGCGTCGGTACCCCAGTGGGTAAGGAGAAGATGTCTTTGTACTCTTCCACAATCCATTCCACTTGCTTCTACTGCAAAGAGAGGCTCTGTGTAAAGGTTATGGATGTGGTGATGACCTTCTGCTTATTGTGAGCATGGATCATAAAGAGGACGAACTTCCCAGTCTGTGAAATGACCTTGCTGCATTACTTAGCAGAGATTAAATAAATAGCAGTAGCCGGTGCTACCTCTGGTATCCTGTACAATTTTCTACCCAAAGTAATAATAACACTGTGGGGTCTAGACTCATACACAACATGTCTCTTCCACAAATATGGTTTTCCTAAAAGAATAGGGAGAAATATCACACAATACCTTGTCTTTGAAGGGCTTGATGTCCTAGGGTAGATGGCACTGTTGGTTAGCGCGAAGATCTCTTCCTTGAAGCCAGCTGATGGTGTAGGGATACGGGTGTAGTGTCATCGGAAGGTCCAGTTGCTTGAAGAACTCTGCTGAGATCAGGTTCTTCTGACTGCCGCTATCGACAATGAAATGAAGTGGAGCCACTTTTACCCACATATGCAAGTGAAAGATTTGTTCCCCTTCCTCTGGTTCTTTTGGTTCGCTTGGTTGGACTTGTTAGCACTCTGTAAATTTTGTCTCGTTGATA
The DNA here is from genome assembly GCA_010110895.2 of Picea sitchensis. NCBI lineage: Eukaryota > Viridiplantae > Streptophyta > Pinopsida > Pinales > Pinaceae > Picea > Picea sitchensis. The sequence goes on along the minus strand of SNQJ01S0070403.1, from coordinate 64,351 downwards.
GACAAACGACAAAGGTAATTGTTTCAACCAACTTTAGAGCTGGGCACTAGCCTGCTCAACTCAGAGAGGGATTTTACAGAGTGCTAACGGGACTTTGGTGGTAGTGATAGTGACGATGGGTTCGGTATTGATAATTCGCTTCCATCCTTATGGATTTGATTCAGAGTCAGAATATTCCTCTGACTCGGAAGCTTTCAGCTCGACCACCAGTGACTGCTTGGAGCGACATTCTTCGGTGTTGTTCCAAGGGATTTTATGGTATTCATAGCACTTTCCCATGTCCTTCTTTGAATTCTCATTACCCTTCTTGGGTTGCGGCTTGGACTGGTTGTCCTAAGAGTGGCCATCTTTGCTTTATCCCTTGTTTTTTGGGTTGGGGATGCCTTTTCCCTGCTTTAGCTGTGAGGAGTTTACAGATCCAAACTCTCGCCTCTTCTGCTTAAATTTCTTCTCGATCTTGACAATATATCTATAAGTCGCACCTAATGATGCAATGTCCAGAAAATCCATTTCTATTTGAATGTATCTATGCAGACAACCATGGTATTCGAGCATTGTATTTCATTCAGAGTCTTAGATACCCAATTTAGTGCGTAGTGCATGGAAAATATTGGCGAAATCTGGTACTATTTGGTCCCTTTCCTGACGCAGCATGGTCCATCTTGTGTACTAGTCCCCGTAGCTTCCAACATGATAGTATTGTTCTTTGATGGAATCCCTAAAGGAATCCCATGTGGGGGCGACCGCAAATATTATAGATTCCTCTATGGCCCTTTTCTCAGAGTAAGTATCCCACTAGTTCTTAACATGGGGAATGGCCTTGAGGAGTGAAAAAGTGATCTTTTCCCTATTGGAAAAATTATGGACTGAAAAATACCCTTCGAGCAGATTCAATCATTTATCTACAACATTTGCATCTATCAGTCCTTCAAATAATGGAATATCAAAATTTACTTGTACCTTGAGGGGGGTTCCATGGCCGCTTGATGAAGATGTGTCTCATGTAGGTAGCCGTTGAAGGATATGTGCAAAGTTGTCCATCATTTTGTTCCTTTGTCACGCAAGGGCTTCCATGAGAAACAATTTAAAAGGATCTCCTGCTCCATCATATTTCTTCTCATCCCCCATGAGTTGTTTTTGGGCTCGGAGCAGCCGATCTTGCAAAGGCTCAACCGGTTCAAGTCCCAACTTCTTGTACCCAAATCTTGTTGGGGACATGCATGAAGAAAAATAAATGAAGAGTAGACCGCTCTGATACCACTGATCCAGATTTATGAGCAGAATGAAATGAATAATAGACTGAATACAATAACAAAGAGATACTAAGAACAACATATATCTAGTGAAAAATAACTTCTATTGAATAAATAAAATAGGTTGAAACTGTAAAACTGCAGAACTGAAAACAATTTGCTTGAATGGTGGTAGCTATCTCTGAGAAGAGATGTGGCTGCTATGCGCATCCGTCTGAGAAGAATTATTACAATGAGACTCCATAGTCCTTTTTAACATTACTCGTGAATGCCAAAACCCTAGACATCCAAAAATCTAACCCTAGAAGATGAAACGCCAAAAGTTATGTGGGCCTAGATGGCTAAGTTTGTACATCAACTTCCTGGGGTTGTAATTTTTGCATACAACCTCTGTTTTAGGAGTGTGATAGCACGTTGGAAAGGTATTTTCAAGAACTACACATTATGCCATCAAACTCTAACTTTGTCTATAGTTTGACTATGGCAAGCCAAAAAAACATTGTTAAGAGCCCCAAAATGGCCCTGGAAGTACAGATTATGTACTGACATGAAAACTTCCAAAATAAGTCAGTTGGAATAGGTGGGATGCCACCAATATCCTAGCCCCCACATGCCAAACGCTTTGCCTAGGAGAGGCAAAACGTCTAATTTTTTAGCATGAAAGCATCTAGGGTGGTTAGGGCTTGGTGGTGAGGTGACATACATTGGCCCTTGGATGTTTTGAAGGGGCTTGAGCCTTCATCATGAAGGAAGTTGTTGGATTCTTAACATGTGGCTTTGGGAAGCCTCTCTACTCTTTTCCATCACCAACAACCTCCTCCAAATGCCAAAATGTCCCCTAAAGGGGTGACATCCTACTAAATTAGGGTTTTATTATGTGCAAAAGTGAATTTTAAATGAATTATTAATATTGTTTTGTTAAAGGGGGAAAGATTAGGGTTGTTTACCCCTAGTCTTGTGGTTTACCCCTTAATATATGGACAAGTCACCTTGGTGACATTTTGTATAAATAAGAGATCATAAGATCTCATTTAGACATAACTCTCCATGGTGAGAGGCTATTGGAATGAAATTTTTGCTACACTTGGAGTATTTTGCCTCTTTTTTTTTGTTTATGGCTAAGTCTTGGATTTTTTGGTTGATGGAAGTGATGCGCTAGCCTTGGAAGGATGTTTCTAGCTTTTATGGTGGTTTGTCTTAGCTTTTTCCTTGAATTGGTAAGTTTTTTACATTATGCTATCATTATTGTTCAAGTCAAGGTTATTTTTCTAGAGCATGGTGGGAAGTATAAGGGCATACAAACCCCCACCATAGTCTCCACCATTTTATGCTTCATATTATTGGTTAAACAAGGGTTTGCTAAGAGAAGTAAAAGGGCATACACCCTCTTAGCTTAAACCCTAGCTAGAGAAACTTGCCTTGGGGAGTAAGAGGATTTAAACCCTTAAGGAGGTAGCTTCTCTAGCTCTTACTTTGCATGACCCCATTAACCCAATTATTAAAAGCACTAGTCATTTATTATTGCATTGGAGAAGCAAAATTATTGCCTTGGAAAACGTGATTTCTTCAAGTTTTAAATCTCTCTCTTTTGGATAATGGTCTTGATGCCTTGGGGATTCTTCCTCCCTTAGGGCGTCCTCTTTCTCCCAAAAATTCATATTGATGTACTAACTTGTTTCCTACAGCCATTAGGTTGTCGAAAACTCTAACCCTAACCACTAATATCTTACAAACTAACCCTAGACTAACCCTCTAACTTTGCTAGTTTAACCTACTGACCTAGATGCATCTACTGGGTTATATTTTAGCACTTTTTGATGGTCATATTTGTTGTTGTACTTCATTGAATGCTACATCCATAAGTCTGATATATTGCTGCAAAAATTTACTTTTATGACAACCATATTTATTCAGTCTTGAAGTGTTATTTTCGGTCCACATTGATTACTAGTTTTATCGCTAACATTGCTAAATAGTCTAGACCTTTTACTTGTTGATTTGGATATAATATATTTCTGATATAACTGCTGCAAAATAGGGACATCAATCTTAACTTGTTGATCCACTTGATATATTGCTTTGCATTTGGATTTTTCTTGTGTCTCGGGAAAGTACAATCATCGGGCAAAGCAACACATCCTTTGGGGAAACATTAATTGGTCAACAAGGCATCTCTCTTTTCCCATTTCACTCCACTTAGACTTGACTTATAGGGGTTTCACTCTCATCTCCATCCATCTCCATCTCATTCACCCTTGAAGTGTGGGACCTACATCGAGGTAACATTGGGTGTAGTGTTCCTTAGTTGTAGCACTCGCTTTTGTGGTTGGGTTGGGATTTTCTAACCTACAACCTGTGTTATAACAGTCCCAACTCGATCTCTTGATAGGATTGGAATAGGCTAACTCCCTCTTCACATATAAAGGTTGACTCACCACACTGGAAGTCCGTGAACTCTGCTCATCCTTTGGTTGTTCACCCTTCGAAGCCTCTCACTCCTCATCATCTATCACTGACATCAATCCATGATCCATGATACCCTTGGATCCTCCTACAGGCTAGCCCTGCAACCTATATAACCTTCACTCTCTGACACCAATGTTGACTATTTTGTCAGGGCTAGCTCCCTTTGAATATATGAGTACTTTCCCTCTATGAAAAGTAATGGAAAAACCCTTGTCCTCCAAAACTGAAACTGAGAACAAGTTCTTCTTCAGTTCTGGTACATACAACACATCTGCCACCTCCACAAATCCTCCTGACTCCAGTTGGAACTTCACTGTCCCAACTCCCTCTACACCATACTTGGCAAGAGTGTCAAGATCCACATGCAGACCTGAGTCTATCTCTGACTAACTTGTGAACAAATCATGTGTCCATGTCATATGATGAGAAGCCCCATTGTTCAATTACCAAGCACTTTGTAAGTTGGTGTTGGTAGAGAGGCATGAGAACATTGAGAATTCCTTCTCAAACTTCGCTGCAAATTCATCAAGTTGTGTCTTTGTTGATGTTGTTGCTTATGTCTTCCCTTACCCCTTCTTCTCCATACATTGTGATGCACAGTGCCCATACTTGTGGCATGCAAAGCACTTGATTTTACTCAAGTCCTTCTTACCTGGATGTGAGGTTGACTCCTCATTGTTACCCTTGGAACCATTTCCTTTGCCCTTTCTTGTCTTACACACAAGGGATAGGGTCTCGTATTCTTCATCTCCCTGCTTGTCACTCTTAGACTCCTCCCGAGTCTCTTCTTGGATGCATTCATCCCAAAGTCTCTGCCAATCTAGGAGATTCTCCCAAGCGCAAACTCCTTTGACAAATGGTTCCCAAGACTTGGGAAGACCATTCAATGCCACATTCACGAGTTCTACATTCTCTGTTTTTTCCCTTATGGTTGCAAGTTGATCACACACCTGAGTGATCCTCATGAGATAGCTGGTGACATTATCAGATCTAGACATCTATATCGATCTGAGTTTATTCCTTAATACCATCTTCCTATTCATGTTATTTCTTTGGAATAAACTTATCAAGGCATCAAACATATCTTTGGTCGTCTTCTTCTCAGATAGGTGAGGGATTAGATGATCCTTCATTGAATCCAAGAAGACCCTCTCTCCTTTGACCTCCTTCTTGTTGTGAGATTCCAAATTTGTCGGATCTATCAGTGGAGTAACTACTTTGTCCATTAATTCCTAAAGGTCACACTTCTTCAACGCCAAAATTACTCTTGTTTTCGAAGATAGGAAGTTGGATGCTCCATCCAATTTGTCTTCAACTCTCAATGGTGTTGATTCCATCCCTAAGACCTAATAAACTGCCATGGAAAATAACCTCTGCTGGAAACTGCCCCTATACGGACTTGTACGCACTTTTCACCATTGGAACCTGTGTATGTACGTGCCCATGCTCACTAACACCCATGTGTGTACGCGCATGTGCTCACTAGCACCCATGTATGTACGCACATGTGCTCAATTACACCCGCATATGCACGTGCCTGTTCTCACTAACACTCGTGTATGTACACGCTTGTCCGTTCTTGAAACTTGCGTACAACTCTATAAACCTGCAAAACCCTAGTTCTGCCTCAGTACGGTTGTTTCCTTGAAATTTGTCCTTTGATTTCTTCCTGTTGGTTATGAATATGCCAACATCTCTCATAAATATGATAGATATGGCTTCCCTTCAGAGCATGCGCTCTGATACCATGTTGATTATTTTAACCTTTGATACCATGTTGAAATCCCCTTACTTCATCTCCTAGGTATATTTTTATCTAGTGATTTCCTTACTGCAAATTAGATTAATAACTCACAAAACAAAAATACATTGCCGAAATATTCAACTTTAAACATGCAATGGAAGCAAAAATTGGAAACCAAACCATGCACACATAAACACGAATATTTTTTGGTAGATACCCCTAGAAAAACCTCAGAGGGAAAATCAGTGCTAAGAATGATTGTATTATGCTAAAATCAGGGCTCTTATAACAGGGATAATGGCCCACTGAGAGAAATGCAACTGTAGACAAACCTGGCAAAGTCTGATCTATTGTACAACCCAGAAATGCACACTTTTCAAGATGTGTGTGACTATCCCTACTGCACACCCACGTACACGTGTCTGTCTCGATTGGCACCCGCGTACATGTACAAAAATCATGTACATAAAACTATGTACGACGCAACTCTTCCTTGTGACTTCACTGAACTGAAACCCACCTGTGGTTGCCTCTATTCTCTCTTCTCCTTGACCTGATCTCTAGATGGAAGTCCTTCTCCACCTATCCAATATCTCCTTGGATCACAGTCCTTCGTGATCCAATCCTCTTTGTGTCGACTCTCTCAACACAAGTGTCAATTCAAGTGTAAACAAAAGTCCTTCTTTGCTTCTACATGACTCCACACTGGCAAACATCCTTCTTTGTTATCTCTGTGTGAAAAATGTCTTTTCCTTTACCCTAGCCTTGATTTTATAATCCTGAGTTGTGATCTATTTCTAATCTCCAAAGTGATTGACAGTTGACATTACTTCTCACTTCTCTTGAGATTTAGATTACATGCTAATTACTTTTATCATTTCCTTAAATAACTCAATTAATTCAATAATTAATTAATTAATTAATTAAATCAATTTACTTTAATAATTCCTTTAATTAAATTAAATCCAAGAGTAGAAGGATTTGGACGATTTCTGCACGCTAGACACCAAGCCTATGCAAAAATATGTGTTTGATGCTACATGCATAAACATAAATGGTAAACATAGGCAATAACTTAGTTGACAACTTTACCTCTAGCCTTGACAAATTAAATTATTATTCCAAAACAAACATATGCAATGAATGTCTGCATTCAAACATACGTTTTTCATGCTCGTCTTTTAACATGCAATGTAATCGAAAATTTTATAGAATGATCTCTAGGACATGCACATAGTTTCTATCCTCTAATTGAGTTGTACATGTGAACCACAAAAATGTCCCAAGGCATAATGGCGACCCTATCTTTCCTCCTATTCCAATAGTCCTTGGAAGATTCTATTTATATTTTATCATTGCACTATGTTTTCCATGTGTCTCTTTTGGATTAGTCATCAAGGAACATTGCCAAATTGACCTCAAACTAATTTGATGATGATTTGATATCCCACAACCTCGTCCATCACATCCTCCCACCATCAATCCATTGATTCTTAACTCGTCAAAAGATCCTTTTAATTAGTTGTTCCTAGACCCTATTCAAGGGATCCAACCATTTAAAATAAAAAAACTACCCTTATCTTTCAACAACATAACCACCTTTATCCACTTCAATGTTCCCTTTCCCTCTTTAGGGGTATGCTAGTATATTTCTACCGGTTTTGGCTCTTAGTAAATTGAATCTTAGATGGCCACAGCCAATGAACCTATATACATATGTATGTCTTAATCACACTATTTATTCTCACCCATTTGGGGTTTGAGAGATCAAAAAATGGGTAAAAAAATGAGGGAATGTGAGATCTATGAATTCTATATGAGATTGTATTGTTAATCAGGCGAAGGGAGTTGTTGGACTGCAATGAAAGTTCACAGTGCAAATTTTCTCACCACGGGGCATTGTCAAAACCCGTTGTACTATATTTTCCCCGTGACCACATGTCAGACCTTTGATAGGAATCCCAACCTAACCATCTATGTCTGTGATGGATGCTTTGGCTGAAGCCATGTAAAGAGCAATGAAGATGAATAATAAAACCTTCGCTGCAACATAAAGATGGCCTTATGGTCAAAGAACATGTGGGACAAGTGGGTCATTGCAAATGAACAAATGAGAAGGGACACGTGGCTAGCTACAAGTGGCCTTCAACAAATAACAAAGGATGGTGGAGAATCATCCCCTTAAAAGAACGTCTTAGGTGTAATTATTTTATTTTGTTAATTTACTCACTCCAACGTGACGAAGGAAAAGGATGTTTGAGTGCAAGTGATATTTTATTGATTTAAAATATGATGCAAACGTATCATTTTTCGTCACACTTTTTATTGACTTTCCATGCCCACCTCAAACTCTTCTTTGTACATGAACAATCTTATCAACAAAGATATATAATGCATGCTTATTGACCTTTTTCAATTTAGTTCATGAGCTAGTCTAAGTTGAAATAAAAGAGAGAAGTACAAACTTAAAATTAA
>SNQJ01S0070403.1:44155-56330 GCA_010110895.2 Picea sitchensis | reverse complement strand
AAAAAAAAAAAAAAACAAACATGTTTATTTCTCTTTTTATTTTGAAAAGGATAAGATGAAAAAAGAAATAAAATCTACTTGATTCCTAAAAGTGAATTAATTATTTTAGGTGAGTTGAAACCCTCTTAACTAACTATACAAACCAACAAAACACTCATTTGGATGAGAAGTAAGAGAGCAAAGGGTAAGTATCAATGGAAGAAAGGAAAACAAGGTTAGTTTTTACATGTATTTAATCAATATACTCCACATGCAAAGTGGCAAAAAGGATTTCCCTCTCTCCCCATATATATATATATATATATATATGAAAAAAGAACTAAACTACCCGGAAAACCAAAAATACATTACACTTAACAAACCATATTTCAATGCCTTTAAAGGAAGGATGAGTTTACCTTTGCATGTTATTGCAGTTCTTCGAAGTGGAAAGATTAGAAGAAAAGTCTAATCGAAGTAGAATGTAGGAGATTCAAGGGAGCCCCATGATGCAAGAAATATTCAAGTCAAAGGAGATGAAGAAGAGCCCCAAAGACTAAGTAGAAAAACCATGCAACAAAATAATGTGTGTGAAAGAAGGATTTTTTTAAGAGTTTAAACAAAATGGAGATTAGTGGAGAAGAGAAAAACTTAGTATCCTATAAATTTAAAATTCATGATTGATTGGGTTTAGTTAGAGCGGTTGTAGGATGGATTAAAATTCATTATTGATTGAGTTTAGTTAGAGTAGTCGTGGGATGGAGTGTTATTCTTCCCACCAAAATTCTATTTCTAAAATTCATGATTGATTGGATTTAGTTAGAGTGGTTGTGAGATGAACTAAAATTCATGATTGATTGAGTTTAGTTAGAGTGGTTGTAGAATGGAGTGTTATCCGTCCCACCAAAATTTTATTTCTAAAAAATGATATGTTAAATGATAAAAACATTATAAAATTTTGAAAACAAATCTTGAGAAGAAAAATGTGAAAGTAGCTTTCTGTGACTAGAAAAATTTACAGAAACCTGAATAAAATTTTGAAAACAAGTATTGGGAAGAAAAATGTGAAGATAGCTTTCTCTTTTGATCCTTTGTGGGTTATCACTGATTGGTTTATGTGAAAGAACGTCCTGCATCAATCATCCATCTATCCGCCTGCAATTGCAATTCCACCACAGACACACACGAAGAAAAAACGCATCAAAAAGCAGTGAAATATGATCTATTCATTGCTTAGATTCGACTCCATTCATCCTCCTGCAATTGCAATTCCAACACACAGGAAAAATTCGCAGCTAAAAACGATCTATTCATTGCGTCACCATTCCTTAGTTTCAACTCGGCGGGCTTCGCAGGGGATTGACTTTGTCTGTTGTGCTTTATTGGGTATACAGATAAGCAGGGACGCCTTTGAAGGGAAAATAAATTACCACTTCACGCAGACAAACCATTTTCTTCATTGGCGTTCGTTAATAAAAGAAACCAGCTATGAAGAAACATGGTCCCGGCGGGGCTCGAACCCGCGACCTTCGGCTTTGTCTTCCTTACGCCATAAGACCAACGCTCTAACCAACTGAGCTACGGGACCAGATATATATGAAACAAATGTAACAAATTTTACTGTGCTCTTTATATGTGTGGTATGCATTAAGGATTTGTAAGTGGTTTTCGCATTGATTTTCTACGTTCTACTATGTTGTTATATAGAAGTTGGTTACAGATTGAAAATTGGAATGTATTGGCCGGCACTAATTAATTACATAAAATTAAATTTTATATTTCATTAAGAGGGATGTATCATGTATTTTAAACACGTTAAGATAGTGATGGGATGGTGGCTGATATCCACGTTGCTACGTAGCATTGAAAGTTGTGACAAGTGGCGTATAAGTATTAAATACGATGACTTATACATCCCCTGACATAGCATTCAATGTTGCCTTTTAAGGGTGGATATTGTTTGATTGGACAATGGATGTCAAAGGTTGACTAATACAATTGCTTTAAATGGTTATTGTAGTAAAAATCTTGTGTACATAGGTCATTTTACAATGATTTTCAAGTTAATATATAGATAATTTTGTTAAAAAGTGTAAAGGATGCTTATTGGGAAAGGTTATACCTCAAGCAGAGAATATGTAAAGAGATATTTATTGCTAAAGAGTATACTTTAGGCAGAGTGTAATTTTAACTTGCATTGTTGGATGAAACGATGTAATCTCACCTAATGGTCTAAGTTAAAATAGCTTCGGCGGAGTGCAAACTTCGATTGACATATAGCATTTACCTTGCTTATTAGAAAGAACTTGTATACAGTTGAGGCTATTAGTTTGATATCATCCAATGGTCCAAATTAAAATAGCTTGGACGAAGTGTAAACTTTGATTGACATATAACATTTACCTTGCTTATTAGCAAGAATTTGTATACAGTGAGGCTATTAGTTTGATCGAATTAAAATAGCTTGGACGAAGTGTAAACTTTGATTGACATATAACATTTACCTTGCTTATTAGCAAGAATTTGTATACAGTGAGGCTATTAGTTTGATCGTACAACATCTGATAGATCAAATATTTTGACTTTACCTATGTTCATTATATGCATATTGATATTTATGATTTTTGGTATTTCAAAAATGTTTTAATTGTGAATTATGATTGGATGAGGAGGTTGATTTTTACAAATTTCCTAGAGGGTTTGGCGATGGTTTGGTATGTGGAATTGTTTTTTTATAATCATTGTGGTTGAGACAACTACTAAGTGTTCATGATACACAATTGTTGTAAATGTTGCTCTATTGGTTAGTGAGTGGAGTGGTGGTGTTAATGTCATTGTAATGGAAGCACCTTGGTGCAATTACAAATTGTGTCTATTGTAATTGCCTTTGCTCCTAGGATTTAGCGAATTGTGAATAATTGTTGTGAGCTCATTACGGTGGCTCTAGTTGAAGGTGGCTTCTATGGTTTCCTTGCATTGTAGTCAGTGCATATCTTAGTTTCACTGCCTTTCCCACATCATGTGCAATTCAAGCTACCTGGTTTTGGTTGAAGGTAATGTTTTAATGTGTTTTGGATTAGATAGCTCATGGTTTCTTTGTGTTGCAGTTACAATCTATGTTTTGGTTTCACTACCTTAAACACGACATATGTAGTTTGAGCTTCTTATGGTTGTTCTAGTTGAAGGTGGTGTTTTAATGTGTTTTGGCTTAATAAGTTGTGGTTTCCCTACATTGCATTTACAGTCCTTATGTTGGTTTCACTAACTTTGCACACGACACATGGTTGAAGGTGGGTGGTGTTTCAATGTGTTATGGCTTTGATAAATTTTGGTTTCAATGTGTTAGAAAATCACTATGATAAGGTTGGCTCATGCTTTGGCTTCACTATCTTGTGTAGAGGCTATGGTCGAAGGTGGAGTTCTCGAGGGCTATGGTTTGGATACATCATGGTGTCATTGTGTTGCATTTATAGCCCCTATGTTGCTATCATTGCTTTATTTCCAAGTGTGCATGGCATGTCATTATGTGAATGTGGTTATGATGCCTTGTGGGTGAATCACTGGGGGTTTTAATGTTGCTATAGTGGATGCAACATGGTGTAGCTATGGTCGAAGGTGGAGTTCTCGAGGGCTATGGTTTGGATACATCATGGTGTCATTGTGTTGCATTTATAGCCCCTATGTTGCTATCATTGCTTTATTTCCAAGTGTGCATGGCATGTCATTATGTGAATGTGGTTATGATGCCTTGTGGGTGAATCACTGGGGGTTTTAATGTTGCTATAGTGGATGCAACATGGTGTAATTGCAGGTCATGTCTACTATAATTTCCCCTGCTCTCCAGATTTTGGGGCTCATAATTGATTCTTTCTCCTTGAGGTCGTTTTGGTTGAAGATTGTGTCTCAACATGTTTCAGTGTGTGTGGTGGTTTCGCTGCATTACATTAACAGGATATTTGTCTACCCTTTAGTGTTATTTGTCAAGGTAGTTGTTTTTGTTAGCAATAGTCATTAAAGTTGGGTTCACAAAGCAATTTATTGTTGATGGTACTTGTTGCAATAAAGAAGTGGCATGTTCCTACTTATTTTGAGAAGTTACAAAAGAAATGGAGATAGTATTGTTTTGTTGATTATTGATGGTTGTTTGCATAGTCTTCTATTGCAATGATAGTTTCCAAGGCTTGAAGGCTTTCATGGCTCTTCTAAATCCCTTTGTTGTTCTTTTAAAATATTTACTCCTACATGCATTTCCTTCTAGCAAGATTAACTTGCTCAATTAAGGCTAGTACATCTTCATCCTAACAGGTACTAGAGCTCTATGTTTTCTTGTTTTTTGATTATTTACGTTGTTGGATAGTTTTTGGATCATACCCTCTCTCGAGCCTAGCCCATTCTCTTGATGATTTTCCTACACACCTAGACCAAAACATAATTTGAATCAAGCTCAGTTCACAACCTTTTTCATTATTTGAGATGGGTTTTTGCCATGAACTATTTCTTAATTGCTAAATTTCTCATTGTACTTGTTTTGAGTTACTTATCCTTAATTCATACTCCATTTTCCATAAAGTGAATATGTTCATGATTGTTGAATCTCAACAATGTCTTGTGTTGCTCTTTTCACTATAATTTTGGCGTTCTTATATAGCAAAGGAAGGACTAGGTTCTTGCTTTGAAACTTGGTTCAAATCACCATCAGTTCATAAATTAATAAGAGTTTTTGTGATCCAAAATGGATCCAGAAGGCCTAAAATCAAAGTTCTCAAATCTGATCAAACCACAATGTTAGTCTTGTCACGCTTGATTCCACCATATAATTTTTTTTTTCGCAATGGACGCTAGCGCGAAGATATCGCCGCTTTGACCGATTCCAAATGTTGTCGCAAAAAATTCAATCGGTCAAAGTCATCAGCGTACTCATCGACGCCGCTAGTACATAACAAGTGGATGTCATGATGACGCCATCAGATGACATTGGCGATCACCGTGAGGTGACACGCACAATAACTGAAAAATCAAGTACTTCTGGCCCGAAGCCGGCAACCGCACGATTCCGGATTAACGTGAACTGTAAATTTGGATGACACACATGGCGCTCGCATACGTTGTGGCCCAATGGTAGATGACACATGGTAGGTACTGGACGACATATGGCTGTATATGTTTACGGCGTGGTGATTGTGTAGTACCTGATGATTCATTACGGTAACGTATTAATGGAGCCAGGCTGGCATGCGACGCGGGTGTACCGACCAGACAGTGATTGGTTGTACTCTAGAGGACGCAGCATGATAATCGTGGTGTGGTACAAATTCAATCATAGTGACATGTGGCTAATCGTGAGTAAGGTGCTACTGCACCTTAAATTTCGGCCAATGTTTGCTAGTTCAAAAATTTGTTATGGTTTCCAGGGTTTCGAACTCCCACCTTCATGGCTTAACGATTTCTCGGAGAATAGTTGCACCCTATATTTGTCCAATTTTTGGTTTTAAACATTATTGTAAAATTTTATGGATTTTTCAGCTGATTTTAATGAATTTTGTTGATTATTGGGAGATCTGGAGCTTGATTTGAGTCAAATCTTGGGGAAAGCTGGGAGATTGATGCCAACTCCGAATATATATAAACAAGGGGTTCTTAGCAACATTAATGAGGTTCAGAACAAGAGAAATGATCAGGAATTTGAAAGCCAAAGTCACTTTTGTGCAGGGAAGCCATTGAGAAAACGAACTTTGTGGGCCAATTATTGGAGCTATGCTCAACCTTTTTAACTGTCGTCAGTTGTGTTGGATTAATGAGGTCAAGTAGAACACAACTAGACCAATTTGTGATCCTTTTGACACTTTTCTAATGTAATTTTGAAACATTTAAGAGAAATAAGAAAGCCTAACCACCGAGACAAAGCACCGAGACATAGCTTAATCTTGTCGAACTCCTCGCTAACAACTTTGTTGCCATGGCCTGTTGATCCTTTCAGGACACATCCATATCTCATTTCATTATTATTACCGATAAGATATCCCCATCTTCTTCTTCATCAATCTTCTAATTGGTTAATGACGCCATTCTTAAAACTAAACCAAGTCTTTAAAAGATCATTTCGAAATCAAGTGGTATCATAGCAAGCTGGACATTGGCCTTTGAGCCTGCATGATTACCGAAAAAGTTGAATCGCGGTGAAGGAGAGATTGTATAAGGGGATCCATAGATTGGATCAATAAATATGACTTCTCAAAGTGAGGAGATCGCATTGGAAGAAGGCATGTCTCAAAACGAGATAGAGTTGCAAAAGACTTTATTCGCCATGTCTAAGATGGAAAAAGGTCTGAGAGGATTACTTGAACTGAAGAGGCTCTCAAGTAGTCTAAATAAGACAAAAAGTAGAAGGAGGATTCCTCCTTCACCTCCCTCCACACCTCCTTCTTTTCTCCATCATCTTCAAGCAAGTTCCAAATCCACCGTAAAGAAAACATTCCCACAAACATAAACACATATACCTTTACTTAAGCTTGATGTGAAATTTGAATTATCCATGTATGATTGTGAAGTCAATGATGAGAGGCTTGATGCCTGGCCACACACAAAGATGAAAAGTTTTATTGCGTTGCAAGAAATCAAGGATGAGGCAACTCAAATCAAGTTGAACTCGTCTTTCTTGTTCTATAAAAGTAACAACACTCATCCGGTGGCGTATAAGTTGCAAAAAGGCACGCAAATAAGTGGGTAATGTATTCTTGAAAGATTTTGTTTTGCAACTTAGAAAGCAATTCTATCCCTTAGGTTATAAGGAGTATATTTTAATTGAATAGCAAGGTCTTTAAATCCAAGAAAGGGACAACAAAGGTAAGAATAATACGAGGAATTTCGTAAGATGGTATTAATGTTAAACATTCCATTACATACCCAAGAAACCTCATGAAGATTAGTAGTTTACCGCCATTCAACATTGCATGTTTGACCTAGTAATCTTGATGAGGTTTTTTTTGTTCAAGCAACATACATTCAGGTAGGTAAAACATGAGTTGGTGTATCATAGGAATAGTCTTCAAGGAAAGAGGAATGCAAGGAAGGGAAATGGAAAGAAAGCAAATCTACCGATTCAATGAAAAAAAGGAAAGAGAAGCTCTCTTGCAAGCATTGCAAGAAAGAAGGGCACGATGATGACCATTGCTCGCAATTGCATCCCGAGAAGAGACCGAAGTGGTTCAAAGAGAGGAAAGGGAGGAAAATAGTTGTAGCAGCAACACGGCCAGCAGACTTAGGATATGATTCAGGTGATGGGACTAAGATCACAACAGTCGGTTTGATAGGTAAAATTGGTGATGGACATGATTCTAAATGCAAATTGTTTCACATAAGGGTGATAATGAAACATACCAAGATCGATACATTGATAAATAGTGGATCTCAATATAACTTGATTTCAGAGGAAGTGGTTAAACAATTGGGATTAAACACTAAGATGCATCATAAACCTTACTCACTTAAATGGATAAGCAACAATCATAAATTGCACATAACAAGGCAATGCACTTTAAATTTTCAATTTCATCAAAGTTTGTGGATGAGGTAACATGTGATGTGGTGCCACTCAATGAATGTGGAATGGTCTTAGGCAGTCCTTATTTGTATGATCGCAAAGAAATCTCTATAGGGAACAGAATCAATGTCACTTAACCAAAGAAGGCAATGAATATGGTGTACATGCTCATCACTTAAAAGCAAATCAATCTCTACAAAAAATGGAACAATTAAAAAAGACAACTTATGCAACAAACACACCTATAATTGTGCCAAATCAAGAAATTGATCTTAAGCATGAACATGAGATGGTTGTAGAATGGAATTTCAATCATACTTTGCTTCAATATAAGCTAATGTCGTGCAAGTACTTCAAACATATTATCTCATTTGCAGTCATATTTCTAATGTTATCGTTGCTAATTTTTTCAACATGGATGGTAGTGGCTTCAATAAGATGTGAAAGAGTACAAGTGGCTAACAATCTGTTGTCATTTTTCATGGTTGTTTTGCAATTGATCTTGAGGAGACAGGTGCAAGGGACAGAGTTTAAAGACAAAGAACAAGTGGGGTGGCCTATCCCGCACTTGATGACTGGTTAATATCCTTTTGGAGGACCAAAAGGTCTTAGTGGGGAGGCATGATCCAAAATGGATCCAGGAAGGCCTAAAAATCAAAGTTCTCATAATCGGTTGAAACTAGCGACATTGCATATGTCTCGTCGCGTCGATTCCGTCCATAGAAAAAAAAATTGCATATGGATGTCGTATGTGAAAGATATCGTGTTCTGACCAATTTCCCAAATAGGAAAAACAAATCAACTGGTCAAAGTCAACAAGCCGTACTACTAACATCATCAGTACGACAGATGACGTCATGATGATGTCATCATGCTGATGTGGCATCATTAAGAGGTGACACGTGTCACTCAAAATTGGCATTTTCGAGCTAAGTTGGCACCTGTACGGATTTGACACGTGGCACTGTACGGATCACACGTGTTAATCCATACATGACGTGGCCCAATGGCAGGCTGACACGTGGCAGTACGAACGACATATGGGCTTTACGGATGCTGACATGGCAGTGTGACTGTGCAATACGGATGATGACGTGGGATGACATGTGGTTGTACGGCATGTGACGTGGCAGCTAACTAGACATGTGACTAGGTGTACGGAGGTGACATGGAATGTTGATTGTGTGGTACAGTGCAATCACAGGGTGACACATGGTCCAATCAGAGGGCGCCACATGGCACCCCTGATTTCGCCAATATTGGCTAGTTTAAAAATTTGTTATGGCTTTCAGGGGTTTCGAACCCCCAACCTCCATGGGTGCCAACGATTTCGAGAATAGGGGTTTGCGCCCTATATTTGTCCAATTTTGGGGTTTTTAAACATTATTATATAATTTTTATGGATTCTTCAGCTGATTTTAATGGATTTTGCCCATTATTGGGAGATCTAGAGCCCGATTTGAGGCCAGATCCTGGGGGGAAGTTGGGAGATTGATGCCAACTCCAAATATATATAAACCAGGGGTTCTTAGCAGCATTAAGGAGGTTTAGAATAGGAGAAATGTTGAGGAATTTGAAATCCAAAGCCATTTTATGCAGGGAAGCCATTGAAGAGGGGAACTTTGCGGGCCAATTCCGGGAGATACGCTCAACCGTTTTTAGTGCCGTCAATTGTGTTGGATTCTTGAGGTCAAGAAAAACATAACCAGACCGGTTTGTAATCCATTTGACACTTTTCTTATGTATTTTTGAAGCATTGAAGAGAAATAAGAAAGCCTCACCCACTGAGACAAAGGCCCGGAGACGTAGGCAATCTTGTCGAACTCCATTAACAACTTTGTTGTTATGGTTTGTTGACTATTTGTGCTTACAGTCAGATCTGCATTTCTTATTATGGTTGCTATGATATCTCATTATTTTTTTCTTCTTTCATCAATTCCTAATTAGTTAATGAACTCATGCTTTAAAACTTAACCAGGTCTTTAAAAGATCATTTCAGAACATTTTAAGTCTAAAAAATCCTTCATCTTGGCCCTCATAAGTTGGTTATGCAATATCTTTTCAATCTAGGAATCAATTCATTTCTAGTTTCATTCTATGAAAAGAAAGTATTCACTTCATAAATTAATAAAAGTTTTTTAGTCTAAAAAAATGACCGTCATAAGTTGCTTTTACAATATCTTATCAATCTAGCAATCAATTTATTTCTAATTTCATCCTTTGAAAATAAAACAGTATTATTGATCATTTTAACTGAGTAACATTGAGCGATTTGGGTACCCTATAGTTGGTGTGTTCCCAAGGATGGAAACTGGTCATTGTGAGTTGTTTGAGTGTAAATTTTTTTCCTGAATAAAAGTAGTTTCAACACCCAACCTTTGTATTTAACACCAAACCGTTTTACAAAGGTTGTGATGCCAATCTTAGAAAATATTGAGTGATCCTGCTCAATTCATTTTAGAGGCTAAATATAAATTAGGATCTTATGATTAAAGACTCGTTCCTGGTTGTGTTTTATTTCTTGAATAGTTAGATGAATCTTGATTTTCATTTAAATAGTCTAGAATTTGTATTTGCATGACAAGTCAACTCATGCATATATTTTCTATCTTTCTTTGTTTAAACAAAATCATATATAATTCATGGTTATGCCAATTCATTGATTGGTGTTGGTTTGATTCAATTTGATGTTGTTTGTTGTCATTGGCTTTGCTAGTGACTTTGCTTGGATTTAGGTTGTCGAACCAAGCCCATACTATTGACTTTGCACACATGTTGTAAATTAAGTGGTGAATTGTTGTGCTTCGGTCAATTTTGGCATGTACACAAACTTTTCAAGCTCCTTCGATGAAGAGGCATTACTTAACCTCATCTATTTAATCGCATGCTTGAATTGGTATCTTGCAAGTTTAAAGGTATTTGTAACAGTTTTCTGGTTTTGTTTTGTATGCATGCATTTTAGGAGTGTTGGTTATGCCTAAGTCTGATTTTGATTCTTAGGGTACAAATTTTGATTGTAAAAATTGTTCTAGTTTTTTGGTGGACATGTATCTTTATCGCTTTAAGTGGTTGCATTGATTGTTGGTATGATAATGAAGAACTAAAATTTTGATTTCATATTCGTAGGAAGCAACATTGTTCTAATTATTTCTCATAGTTGTGATTTGTCTATTTTTTATTTGTTTATAGATAAATGACTCTCACCTAATTCTTTTATGGGGCTTGAATCTTTGTGGGCCTACTATTTTTTTTTTGGGAGCCTTGTATTTTGGACTTGTTGGCTTGAAATCTTATTGTTTAGTCTTGATTTTAGATGGCATTCCTAATAGTTCATGACCTTTGCATAACTAGTATTGAAATTATTTGATTATTGGTATTTAGTTTGCATATAATAGAATTTGAGCTAGTGATAGATCTTGGGGTTATATAATAAAAACTAAACATTTTTTTAGTGGGTGATAAGGCTTGGGGTTATATAATAAAAACTAAACCTTTTTTTAATGGGTGATAAGGCTTGTCTTGGCCTCCTAGATCTCCTTCATTGTTTGATTTGTTTGCTTGTTGCCAAATGAATGAAGTACTTATGGTAAAATTGTATGGTTTCAATTTATTGAGCCATTGTTGGCCAATGTTATAAACATATGAATGAATATGACATGGCATTGACTTGCATGCATGATGTAACAATTTGGTTATTGTGTTGTAGTGGAGAAACTATTACCCTACCTTGACCAACAATGAAGATTCGTTGTGTCTTTATGGTTTGCATGGGTTGAAGTACACACATGGTCCAAGCTTGGTTGAAATAGATCTAGTTTTGTTAATAAAAATTAGATTGCTAAAAAAATTGAGTGGCATTCTTGATTTTGTTAGATGGTTGGCATGGATCATTATTTTTGGTGGCAAAAATGGAAATACATACAACAATTTGGTTCTCTGCTACATATACAATCTTGTCAATTTGCTTAGTTATAAGTCTAATCTTGTTTTGTAAACCTTAACTAAGATGCATGCTTGGTGGATTCCTATGAATGCATTTGGATGTTGGAATTTGATGGCATGTTGTACACATTCTCTTTGTCCTAGGGATTCTTATATGTGTTTGCAAAATCTGGTTGTCCAAGTATTCATTTCATGTGTTGGATTGACCATAGTTTATTGCTTAGTATGTACAAGCAATGCATTTGTTTAAATAGAGAACGTGATCTAAGTTCCAATCAAGACTAAGATGCATATATGCAAACATAAATTGTCATAATCCTTGCTCAATGTAAACAAAAGCTTGTGGATATGGTAGAGAGTTGGGACTCTTGTATCTTGCAAATGGCATTGTATAACATTGGCTAAAATAATTATCAAAATAGTATTTGTAGGAGGATGTACACAATAATAATGGATTTGTACTCAACATATGATTGTTACTCATTTGTTTGTATATATTTCACCATTTACTAGTGTTCTTATTGCAATTAATAAAAAAACATATAATATGTTTTTTTATTAATACCTCCCCCCCACCCCCACCCCCACCCTCATATATGTAGGTGGGGGGGGCATTAATAGAAAAACATATAACATGTTTTTCTATTAATGCCCCCCCACCCACAAGGGGCATTAATAGAAAAACATATAATATGTTTTTCTATTAATGCCCCT
>SNQJ01S0070403.1:0-32043 GCA_010110895.2 Picea sitchensis | reverse complement strand
CCAAAGATAAAATCTAAAGGAGATTTGGGCAAATAGCCAAAACATGCTTCAAATGGCGATGTTTGAGTTGAAGAGTGCTTAGCCCGGTTGTAAGCATGTTGAATGTAGTGTAAATGCTCATCCCAAAGTTTAGGATGCTTGCTACAATAACCATGAAGAAGATGCACCACTGTTCTATTAACTGCTTCTGTTTGACCATCGGTTTGCGGATGAAAATATGTGCTCTTTTTCAGTTTGGTGTCCATGAGTGCCCATAAACTTGACCAAGAGTTCCCAAGAAATCGAGAATCTTGATCAGAAATAATTGATTTAGGCAACCCAAAATGTACCCAAACATGTTGAAAGAACATTTGTGTCATTTTCTCAGCTGTAACCTGCTTCTTACAAGGCATCAAAATACACATTTTGTTGAAACGGTCAACCACAACATAAAGATAATCATGATTTTTTTTAGACATAAGTAAACCTCCTACAAGATCCATGGAAATGCTTTCCCAAGGATGAGAAGGAACCGGAAGTGGAGTATACAAACCCAACTTTCTATTGCTAGGCTTGCTTGTAGCACATAACGAACATCCTCTTACATATCTTGAAACACTTGCATTCATTTTAGGCCAATAGCAATACCTTTGCAAATTAGCCACCATCTTGCCTACACCAAAGTGACCAGAAATAAGAGAAGAATGAGCTTCTCTTATAATGTTGATTCTTTCACCCTGTGGAATACATAACTTGCCAAGATGATACAAAAGATTATCATGCACATGGTAATCCAATTCCTCAACATGGTTAGAATGACACAAAGTCGCATACACTTCTTTAAAATCAGCATCTAAAGCATACTGTTCAACATATCTTTCATGCATGATAGGATTATGCTTAAGAATAACTGAAGCACTAATAATAGGCCTAGAAATCATATCAGCAACTTTGTTATAAATTCCCTTCTTATACCTTATGACCAAGTGGAATTGTTGTAGGAAACCCATCCATCTGAAGTGCCTTGCTTGTTGTAGCTTTGTTTGTGATTGTAAGTATTGCAATGGTTGATGATCTGTGTGAATGATGGTTTCTTTTCCCAACAAATAATGTTTCCATTTTTTCACACTTTGCACCAATGCATACAACTCCTTATCATAAGTAGGATAGTTAATCACAACACCATTAAAAGTTTCAGAATGAAAACAAATGGGCTTACCATGTTGTAACAATATTGCTCCCATTGCATAATTGCTTGCATCAGTTTGGATTTCAAAAGGTTGTCTCAAATTTGGAAGTGCAAGAACTGGGGTTGAACTGATTTTCTCCTTCAAAGTATCAAAAGCCTTTTGTTGCTTGCCCCCCCATTGGAAGACTTGCTTGATGCTTGTCGCTGCATGTAATGGAGCTACAATTGAAGAAAAGTTACCAATAAAATTTCTCCAATATTGGGTTGCTCCCATAAAACTTCTTACCTCTGTCACATTATTAGGCTTGGACCACTCCAATATGACCTTGACCTTGGAGGAATCAATTTTCAGTTCTCCTCCACCAACAATACGTCCCAAGTAAACAAGTGAGGTCTTTCCAAACTCACATTTAGACATCTTCAAAAACAACTTTTCTTTTCTCAAGACATCTAAAACTTGCTTTACATGCACAACATGCTCTTCACGAGATTTGCTAAAAATCAAAATGTCATTCAAGTAGACAATAACACAATCATCAAGAAAAGGCCTTAAGACATCATTCATGACTCTCATAAAAGTAGCAGGAGCATTGCAAAGTCCAAATAGTATTACCATCCATTCGAACAAACCTTGCTTTGTTTTGAAAGTTGTCTTCCATGTGTCTCCTTCAGCAATCCTAATCTGATGATATCCACTTCTCAAATCCAACTTAGTGAAAAACTTAGCATCTTTCAATTGGTCAAGCAAATCATCAATTCTAGGGAGAGGATAACGATTCTTTATCGT
This sequence comes from Picea sitchensis, assembly GCA_010110895.2. NCBI lineage: Eukaryota > Viridiplantae > Streptophyta > Pinopsida > Pinales > Pinaceae > Picea > Picea sitchensis. The sequence goes on along the minus strand of SNQJ01S0070403.1, from coordinate 30,088 downwards.
AATCTTGTTCAAGGCCCTGAAATCTACACACATGTGCCATGTACCATCCTTCTTTGGCACTAAAAAAATTGGAGATCCACATGGCAACGTGCTTGGCATGATGACCCCTTTGTCAAGCAACTCTTGGATTTGTTTTTTAATTTCAACATTCTCCATGACTGACATCTTGTACATACCAATGTTCGGAAGAGGGCAATCTTGCTGCAATTGTATTTCATGTTGGATACCCCTTCTTGGAGGAAATCCCTTTGGTTCCTGAAACATCTCATCATATTGGTTAACAACCTCATATAAATCAGATTTCAACTTTTCATCACAACCTTGGAAAAATTCCTTTTCAACATTGTCTTTGGGTTTAATCATCAAGAGGACAAATTTCTTACTAGCGTTGACTAGTCTCTTCATTTGTCCCGCATTTACAAGTGACAAATTCATCTTCTTTGTATGTTCTCTAACAATGTACTCAACTCCATTTTTAAATAAATGATACTTATTCTCATGACGATGAAAGATGGCTCTCCTATCATATAAATATGGGCTTCCCAACACAATACCACAGATATCCAAAGGAATAACATCAAGTTCTACCTCAGCTATAAAATTTGTTGATGGAAAATCTAAGTTTACATCTTCTTGCCACCTGCAATTTAGCATTGTCACATATCCAACCTAGAGGGTATGGTTTAGGATGTGGAATAGTTTCCAAATTTAATTTCTTGACAGTGTCTTCAGATATGAAGTTTTCTTGAGATCCAGTATCAAAAAGCGTATCTATCTTGGTATGTTTTGAAACAACACTTATGTGAAAAAGCTTTATTCTTTCTTTTTCTTGTTGAGTTCCATTGAGGCTACTACTACTTGAAGAACTAGTACTTGCAAAAGAACCCTTACCTCAATAACCCATGGCTGTAATTTTTGTTTCATGACCCGAATCAGAACCTAAATCTTGTTGTATAGTTGCAGCAGTCTTTGGCTTCCCTTTGTGGCTGAACTTTTGGGGTCTTTTTTCAGGATGAAGTTTCCAACAATGGTCTTCATCATGGCCATCCTTTGAACAGTGTTTGCATGTAAATTTTTCTCCCTCTTTCTTAACTGAAGCAATTTTTTTTTCATTTCCCTTGAAATTCCTCTTTCCCTTGTCTCCATGACTGAAAGGCTTCTTTCTTCCCTCGTGAGTTTCATTCCTCCCTTTTGCCTCCAAATGAGTTGCATGAACACAAACTTCATCTAAATTTGAAGGTTTAAACATGAGTAGTGTATGTCTCAAGTAACTATGTAAAGCTCCAATGTATTTGAGTAAAGTTTCTTGAGAAGACAAATCTACTCCCTAAACTAAAGCTCTTCTTCTAAATTCTTGAGTAAAACTTTGCACATTTTGCCCTTTAGCTTGTCTAAAATTTTGCCAATCCATAATAGCTTTTTGCATGTATGCTAATGGATAAAATTACTTTTTAATTGCAACAATGAAATCATTCCAAGAGGATAAAATTTTACCATATTTCTTCATGTCCTCTTGAGTTTTGGCTTCCCACCAAATGAGTGTTGCACTATCCAATCTTAAAGAAGCAAGTTGAATCTTAGTTTCATCATCTTGAATTCTTTGTATCCTACAATACACTTCAATCTGACAAATCCAATTATCTAATTTCTCAGCACTTACCTCTCCATTGTACATTGTCAATTCAAATTTAATATCAATCTTTAACAAAGGAATTTGTGGAGGAATTTTACCATGTCCCTTTGGAGAATTTGGAGGTGGTTGTAAAATGGTAGAAGAAGTGGAAGATGGAGGTGAAGGAGGTGGAGTATCACCATTCCCTCCATTTCCTTTTGGAATTTTATCACCACTGTCTCCCTTGTCCTTTGAAGGGTTAGGAGCTTTCACCTTGCAACCTTGCATTCCTTTCTTCCATCAAGACTTTCATCATTTCTCTCATATCCATGAAAGCCTTTCTGAGATCTTCATCTTCATAAGGAAGATTTTCATGACTCTCTACATGAGCCATACTTGGTGAATGCCTCCTTGAAACTTGAGGTGATTGTATGGTCCTTCTTGAAAGTTGAGAACTTGGCTCCACAAGTTGACCTTCTCCTCTTATGAGATTCAACTTTGTGAGCATCAGAAAACAAGCACTTGCAAATAATCAAGCCTTCAAAAACCTATGCTCTGATACCAACTTGATCTAAAAATGAAGAGGCTTGTAACTTTGAAATATTTGCAAGTTTTAAATTAAGAGTGTTTAGACAAAAGGATCAATTTGCAAACACATAAGTTAGAGAACTTTCACATTCAAGGTGTAGATAATAACCAGCAAATAACAGTGAATAGTAAACACATAACACAACAAATGATAAAGGAGTTCACCCTTCTCTTAGGCTACATCTCCTGGTCCAGCTCCCAATGGATCTTTTATATTATTTTCTCAAAGTGCTAAAATCAGTGCTTTACAATGCTCAAAATGCCAAAATAGATGGCTCCAATGGCTCCAGAACGTCCAAAAACCCCTAGCTGGGATTTTTCGGCACCTGGTTTGGCCAAAAAATGAAGAAGATATGCTTCCTGGAAGTTTTCCCCTTCAAGCTTGATGTCTCTGGTTCGCCAAAACACACCTCTGTGTGTCCAACCTAGCTTCTGGACGTTTTCCCGTCCCTAAACCCAGCACCCGCATGCATTTCGAAATTGGTGCCAAAATGTCACACTGTTAGCGGATCTTGGGCCCCCAAAGTCGAAGGTGTTGGGTGCATGGGGGGCCATATGGCCACGTCCCAGCACAAATCTGGGGCTAAGTTTCACCGTGGCATGAGCGTAAGACAAGTGGCAGCTACCCAAAAATTGGACCATTTGAATCAAAAGAAAATCTTGCGTCGTTTGTGTAGTGGTGGTCACATGGTGCGGTGTTCAAACCCAAGGGTTGGGGCTAAGCCCCAGCTCGGACCCGGACCTGTACCCGAAATATATGTGAAACAAACTTAAATAATTTTAAAAATATATAGTGTTAAGAAAAACTATGGTAGCACACCGATTGGTGGCCTTTGCCAAGACTCTTCCGTGCCCAGAGGTCGAGTCCTGTGGACTCCAAAATTTTTCCAAATGCCAACAAAAGGGGGTGTCACGTGGCATCCCACGACTGGGCCACGTGGCACCATTTCATTCATACTGACGAGGACACGTGTCGACACCCAATTCCCCCATGTCACCAACATTCCATGTCAACTGCTACCAAGTCATCTGTATGATCATCCACGTCAGCATACGGCCCCTGCCACGTCATCTGTACGAACTGTATAGTCAACAATTTTTGCAGTTTGGCAAATCGGACAAAATGCGATATCTCACTCATGCAGTGTCTGTTTGAACCCGTTCGAAGTGTGTTGGGTTCGTGACGTCGAGGCCTATGTATGTGTTTGTTTTGAAGTGATTTCGAGCACTTTGAATTTTGAGCAAAATTTGATCCCCTGGATCAGTCGATGAGTTTTCTGAGACCCGCATAGATCAAGAAAACCAGAATGACCCTGCTTGGATTATGCAGGAAGGAGAAAACCTAGAGAATTTCCAAGATAATATTGAAAATCATTGCATGTTCTTACTTAAAAACAATCAAATTCCCATAGGCTTGATCCCCTTAGAAAGGTTGTTTGACCAGGATGATATACCTTTGAAGTCTACTTTGCGACCTCAACCCGAAGAAGTTGAAGATTGTAACGTAGGAACTAATGAAAACCCCAAAATGGTCAAAATATCAAAGTATCTTCTGGCACAAGTAAAGAGAAAATACATTGAGTTACTTAGACAGTATAAAGATGTTTTTACATGGTTGTATGATGATTAAAAAACTTATGATACTTTTGTTATTGAACACAAGATTCCCTTAAAACATGGTATTAAACCTTTCAGGAATAAGCTTAGACAGATAAACCCAATTCTTCTGCCAGTAATAGAAAAGAAGGTTAAAAAACTCCTTGATGCAAAAATCATTGTCCCCCTCAGATACTCTGAATGGGTGGCCAATTTGGTCCCTGTTAGAAAGAAGAACGACGAAATAAGACTATGCGTTGACTTTAGGAACTTAAATTGGTCTTCTCTTAAATATAACTACCCGCTCCCAAAGATGGCACATGTTTTAAAGAAGGTAGTAGGGGCTAACAGAATTTCTATGATTGATGGTTCCTCAGGATATAATTAGATCGTTGTTCATGAAGATGATAGGGAAAAGACTGTGTTTACTACTCCATGGGGAACCTTTATGTATGATAAAATGTCTTTTGGTTTAATGAATGTGGGTGCAACTTTCCAGAGAGCAATGGACATCGCGTTCATCGGTGAGAGAGACAAGTTTGTTGTTATTTATCTAGATGATCTGACAGTTTTTTCCAATTTTGATGAAAAACATTTGATACACCTCAAACAAACTTTTGAAAAATGCATAAAATTTGGTTTGTCTCTTAACCCCCAAAAATCACACTTTGCTATGCAAGAGGGTAAACTTTTAGGTCATATAGTTTCAAAATATGGAATCAAGGTTGATCCTAAGCAAGTGGAGGCTATTGACCTTATCAATATTCCTATAAATAGAAAAGAGATTCAATCTTTTTTAGGTAAGATAATTTTTTTGCGGATATTTATTCCTAACTTTGTTGAAATAATCAAATTGATTACAAACATGCTAAAAAAGGACAGTGAAGTAAAATGGACTGTAGAAGCCAAAGCGTCTTTCGAGCGTGTTAAGAAAGCTATAGGAGAAGCACCAATATTGGTAAGTCTGGACTATACAAAATAATTCTTAATCTTCTCTTTCACTTCTGAATATACTATCGCAGCAGTGCTCCTTCAAAAGAATGAAGAAGGATTCGAACAACCAATAGCCTTTTTTAGCAAAAGCCTCAGAGATGCAGAGCTAAGGTATGATATTCTTGAAAAACAAGCTTATTAAATGGTGAAGGCTCTCAAAGCCTTCAGAACATATGTCTTCCACTCCGAAATAATTGCTTATGTACCAACAAATGCAATTAAAGATATCTACGTTCAGCCAGACAATGATGGAAGAAGAGGTAGATGGTTGGCTAAAATTCAAAAGTTTGATCTAGAAGTGAAACCAACCAAACTAGTTAGTGAAAGGTCAAGGTCTGGCAAGGTTGTTGGTCGAATCAAATTTCATAGCACTTGGAATAAATAACTTTGAATCACATGATTTTCTTCTAGATATAGAGGAAATTGACAATCAAGCACCTATAATTCAGATTGAAGATAAGTTTTCTTCCTCTGCCTGGTACCGTGATATTTTTACATAGCTCCTTACTATTCAATGCCTAAATGACATGACTCCTTCTAAAGAAAGAGATTTAAAGCTACATGCAATTAAGTATTGCATTGTTGATGGCAAGTTATACTAGAAAGACCCTTTGGGTTTCTTATTATGTTGCCTTACAGAATCTGAAATAGAAGGTGTCATTGATGAATTTCATGAAGGAATATGCAGAGGACATCATGCCTGGAGAGCAACAGCTTACAAGATTTTAAGGGCATGATATTATTGGCCAAAGTTATTCACTGATGTAAATGCAAAGGTCAGAGCTTGCAATCCATGTCAATTGTTTGTTGGTAAGCAAAATCTCCCTGCCTTACCTTTAATTCCAGTAAAAGCTGAAGCTCCTTTCCAACAATGGGGCCTAGATTTCATTGGAGAAATCCATCCACAATCCAATGCTCAACATATATGGATTCTAACCGCTATTGATTACTTTACAAAATGGGTTGAAGCCATTCCAACTCGGAATGCTACAGATTCTGTATTAATAAACTTTCTGGAAGAAAACATCCTAGCAAGATTTGGTTGTCCTAGAAAAATAGTCAGTGATAACGCCCAGGTTTTTAAATGTATGGAGATGATCAATTTCTGTCAGAAATACAATATTATTTTAGGTCATTCTATAGCTTACTATCCTCGGGGGAATGGGTTGGTTGAATCATATAACAAGAGTTTGATGACTATAATAAATAAAGTTTTGACTGAAAATAAAAAAATCTTGGCATATTCACTTAAAGTACGCCTTATGGACAAACCGAATTGGCACCAAGAAATCTATAGGTATGTCTCCTTTCCAATTAGTTTATGGAACCGACATTATCCTTCCTATTAATCTTTCTCTTCCTATGATGAAACTCTGGCAAGATGTGAATGAAGAGCCAAACGATGTTACGAGAAGAATGAATCAAATCATCGAAGTACACCAAAACAGAGTAGAAGTGGATGATAAGCTTAAAAGTACCAGGATAATATAAAAGCCCTTTCTGTAAAAAAAAATCCAAAGACAAAGAGTTTCTTCCTCGCGATTTAGTTCTAAAATGAGAAGCTAGAAAGGAAGATGTAGGGAAACATGGAAAATTCGACCATCTCTGGTTTTGACCATTCAAAATTGCAACTACTGAGGAAAAAACTCATTCTCGCTGGAAAATATTGATGGAGAAATTCTTGAAGCTCCTATCAATGGGTGTTATTTAAACATTTCGTGGAGTAGTTACATTTTATATTTCCATTGTATATATCGGATTGGATTGACATTGGCGTTTTGATTTTCAATTGTTCTTTTCTTTTTGTAAATTACCTGAGTCAGTTGATCATCGGTTGTAAATATTTTCAATAACTTTACGATTGCTTGACATCATTGAAATGAAAAGTAAAAACATTTGCAGCACATATCATCCCTATTCTACGGGATTTTCTGACTTTTTGCATTTTGTTCCTCTCGCAGAATAAATATTGTCGAACAGGAGATGAGGATGAATAAAAAATCGACACTCGTTTTTCAAACATTTGATTTCTCTAAAAACAAGTGATAAATTAATAATCTGCCTTGCTGAAAGTTCAAAAGGAAAATAAGGTGTGAGTTCCTACTCTTCTAATTCAAATGAAATTTTAAGAAAATTCCTTTTGAAATGAATGTGAAGGAAGTTTTTCTCATGATAATGCTATCAACCGACCTAAAAATCAGAGAGGTATAAAATTACAACTTAAAATGTCATGCTAATAAATTCTAAAGCCAACTCTGAAGTAAAAAATAAAAATAAATAAGCCCGAAGGAAGTTTGAACTAAATACACGAACTTTGTAGGATTAAGATATTTTGTGTCAGGTCCTCTGAATATTCCATTTGGTTATTTTTGCCTATCCCCAAATTCTTGTCCACTTCAAATTTTCTTTATCCTTTCTTAGTCTTCATAGAAAGAAAGAAACTTACCTTGACTCTGAAAACTTAAAAACATATTTTCAAAACAAGATTAGGCGAAAACCTTTATGTTCCTTTGATTTTAATTGAAAAAGTGTGTATAGGCTAATCCTGATAATTTTAGTTCTTCTATCGGACTTCAAAATTACTAATTCGCTCAAGTTTGATCCCTGAAAGATTAAGATTCCCATAAAAAAAATCCTATAGGTGAAGGTGTATTGAAAATTGGAAGAAAGTTAGCTTCAGAGTATTATCAAAATTGTGACAGACCTTCTTTTCAAAAAATTTAAACAGATATCATCCCTTGTATGTTACATACAGATTGATTTCCCCCACTTCAAAATATTAAAATATGAGACAAATGGTGAAAGGAAATTCATAATTTGATTGCCCCCATTTTTTCCAAAAGAGATGATGAAAGGAAATTCATATATTGATTGCCCTCATCTCAGCGAAATACAAAAGTGTTAATTGAAGTGGTGAAAGGAAATTCAATGGGATAAGTAGATAACTTCACTGGGGTATTGAACAGGCTCGCTGGTAGTGAAGCAATGTCTATGATATCTAAAAGGTTTTCATACATATCTATATGTCATACTCTGTTATCTAGTTTTCTTTCCGGTGATATTTACATCTTGAACCAACTAGGGACTCCCTAAATAAATTGTTACATCTGTTTGACCTTTAGTTAAAGTTATTTTGATTATCTTAAACAATTCTAAAATCAGTTTTAGGAAAAGGAAATTTTAAATAGTTTAACTTGAGATCAATCATTAAGTATGTTTTGAAGGTTTTTTGAGATTTGGTTAAATTCGTTTTTCTATGTATGATTAATTCTCAAATAAAACGGGAACCTGTTTTTCAAAAAGAAATAATGACTCCATTTACCCAATAAAGGAACTTGGTCTATTGTTCTTTCACGCCTCACAGGGAGCCACAATCCCCAGATGGATCCTATGTTAGAACACGCATATTTCTGAGCTTTTGAGCTTCATATATTTTACCTCTTGGAAAAAAAAAATTACCCAAAAAGCAAAAAGCCTAGAAAGCGACCTTTTAAAATCGAAATAAATAGGTGGGTTGTTATGTAGAAATAAAGCGCCTACGATATCTATCGTCAATAAGTTACTCTAATTTGATCGAACAGTCCTAATGACCTCCAAAGTTTCGAAGTCACCTGAGTTTTAAAAGAAATCCTTTAACGATCGCTTCATGCTTTGGGTATTCCAGCAAACATAAACAACAAAAACCCTGAAACTTTGAAGTCTCGAAGATAGCCACTCGTTACCTTTCTAAAGAACTTACAAACACGAATCATAGGACATGTTTCCTTTAAAAATATTTTCCTGGATTGACACGTGGCACTTACTTTTGACATTCTCGTTTAATTATTCGCATGTTTTCAAGTGACACGTGGCACCTCTATTTCCTTGGCACGTCATATGAATGACGTCATCCCTGCCACGTCACTCCGAGAGATTTCTCTTCGAGATTTTTTGATCTCACAATCCCCGAATTATCAAAGCGTCGAAGTAAAATGATTACAAAAAGTAAAAAGGGTTTTCAAGGAATTAATAAAACAATTAACGGCTTTAATTAGTCATGATTAAGCATTAATAAATCACTTCGCAGTTTCGGATTTCGGAAAATTTCTCTTGCGCTATATTCAAAACTTCTGAATTCCGAACTTCTGAAATACCTAAAGCTAATACAATGTTTTAAACATGATTAATTAAGACATAAAAGTGATTAATCAGAGATTAACTCCTACGCGAATTCGGACTTCGGGAGATTTCCACCCTGTCACATCCAAAACTTTCGAACGTGAACCGTCGAAGTATTAATGACATTTATGATTGATTAAGGTTAATGATTTAAAATAAAGATTGTGAATCACTAGGTAATGAATTCCATTAAGTTTAATAAATTCTTCATCAGTAGAGTTATACGAAGATCGATAGACTTTTTTGAATAAAGCACTTCGAATTTCAAAATCGTTTTTACCATTTGCAATTAGTAGTTTTCTATTCAGTATAGAGCTTACAGAATTCTCTTGTCACAGGTAGGATAATTCTATTTTCTTGAGGATTGTGGTGCCACGAAAAGCTACAAAGAAGCTTGACGCATCGGGTGATGATTCAAATCCAAATGCAGATGTTCTATCAGACATGACTCTGTGAGTTGCAGATGTCATTAAAACTTGGAAATGGGTTTTTTATGTCTTAGAGCATGAGATCATTAACTGTCGAGATGACTCTGTCGAAGAAGACGACGAGGCCTTTATAGCTATGCTTAGATATGTAGAGCAGTCAGAACTGCATAAGATCAATGCACGACCAAGAATCATACCCTACAATGATATGATAAACTAGGCTTTGGAACATGTCGACATCCAAACTAGGAGCGTCATCAACCACCACCAGGTCGTCGTCGGCTCTTTCCGACCAGAACACCTACAAGTAATGTACAATATTTACCCTACCCCTAAATACACTTACAATGCCACATTTCTTCTAGAGCTTGAGAGAAAGGAATGCACCCAATACGCTAGAAATGGTCATGATATAGTCAAGACCTGGTGGGGACATCCGAAAAAATTCAGAGTCGACGCTCATGGTATGTACGCCACGGCGTCTTTAAATGTTGATATGTTGTAAGTAGCCATGGTGATCTATCACATGTTTGGGAAGAAGAACCCTACACATTTCTCAGTGGAGTGGGTAGCCATCATGAATGAGGTAGCCAAGGGTTATACCTTCAATTGCGCTAAAATTCTATCTGATAATTTGTCCAAGGAAATCGTTGAGTATAAATCAACAAAATCAAAAGGGCAGTGTGCCCCTTTTTACATGTCGGCATATGTTATGGATGCCATATGTTTCATGACCCCTTTTCCCTTGATGAATTGGAGTTGGACCCCGACCAGTTCTGAGCTAATTCATTTCTATCACTCCAAATTATGGCAGGAGAATGCCAAAGATTTCTTTTACGAAATATATCCCAACGTTGTAGTGCATGTTCATATAACTATTTATGGTCACCCGCCACCCCGGATTTCAGAAAATATTATGGGGAACTTAGGAAAACTTGCAGACTGGTTCATTAAGGACAATTTCTCCTATATCAGAGTATTTAGTTGTTTTTTTCCTCCTCATGCTCTCCCATAGTTTTTACCTGACAGGATGGTGTGCAGAGAAGTGGCATACCAAACAGTAGCAGGAAGTATCAGCAAGGAGTTGAAAGCAGCTCAGAAAAAGGTTTGGCCAACTTTCCCCATTCAAGTTGGCATGTTCACACTATTAGATTTCAGTCATTCTAAAGTCGAGGCCACAACCCTAGAAGATGTCAAATTAGTTGACATCGAGTTCAAGAAGCATGATCCACATAAGATAGTCGAAAATCATATGGCTCAATTTAACATGAAGCGATACATCCATGAGAATTCTCCTTATGATGAAATGTTCAAGGGAGTTAGATCTTATGAGGAAGTCCGAAGCAGATTCCAGACTCTGCCTCTTAACCAACAAGTTGGTTTCCTCAGCTTTCAGAAACACAGACGAAATAGTTTACCAAAGATATGGCAAGGCGACTCAATACTCACACCTCCTTCATAGAAAGCTAGGCCTACAAGATCTGAGCCAAGTTGCTCCGCTAAGCACAAAGTGGAGGAAGTCCCAAAAATCCCAGAGGTGTTATTTTACGAAATAAGAACGTCATTGTCAGGACTGAATGATCCACAAGTGTTAGCTCGGTTCGAAGATTTCATGGATCCCAGACAAGTTGTCCCTCATTCAACACCAACTACTCCTACTCGCACCCCGAATACAATAGGACAAGAACCTTCCACCAAAATTAGTTCTCCTATCACATCTTTAACCCCTTTACAGACCAGCTTCGAAAATCCTAGTTTCGAACTCAATTTTGTAGGTGACCTTACTCCTATCTTTCCCAAAGAGATGCCTCCCTCAGATTTCTTTTTCAGCAAGAAACAAAAAGCTATCGTAAAGAGAGAATCTCACCAAAAGGATGGAGTTATCACTAAAAGGAAAAGATTGGTGTATGATTGGAAAGACCATGATAGTCCAGAGTTTTCGAAAGAAGTTGCAGGTTCATTAGGGGCTTTTGCCCCACTGCCAATCAATGGTCAGTGGACAATTTAACCGAACAAATGCGACAGAAATGCCTCTTGGTAGAGAAATTGTAGAATGAGATATACAATACATAGCAAACTGTTAGAAGCAGGATGAACCAAGACATTGAACAAATCAGGGCTAGTCATCAGCATCAAATTAAGCAGTTACACGATAACCTTGAGTTGCTCTACCAAAGTTCACAGACCAACTAAGGTTTGATCACTCAGCATGAAAATTTAATTGAGTAGCTGCATGCCAGATTGACCCTAATAGAGAACACAATGATAGACATTTTAGCCTTCAAAGCACAAGCATCAGAAATCAATGAGAGGTTGGAAGTTGCCCAGCAAGAACTCTATCAAAAATTAGATGCTATTCAGAAATGCTATCAGGTAGTAGACCTTTCTCTAAAAGATATTTATGTCATGGAAAAAGAGGCTTGCTCAGCCTGGTCTAAGTTTCAAGAAGTTATCATATGGAAGCAGAGAGCTAATACCCTTGAGATTTCCCTTCTCTCTCATTTTGAACAAGTAAGAGGCGAAATGGCCCTAAAAGCCTAGGAAACAAATATGGAAGAAGGCAAGAAACTTGCGAGAGATGTAAAAGAGGCTTGTCTAGAGGCATTATCCTCAATAAATAAAAAGTTGATTGAGTTTGAAGGGAATAGAATCTCAGAGGCCTTGGGGCAGATCGAAATAGAAATGAACCAGCAAAGCTCCAGAAAGAAAAAGGAAAACACTCAGGCGGCCATCCAAGAGATGAGTTAGATTGATTTACTTAAAATCAATGAATGGTTGGTTAATCCATGTTCACAATATCAAGTCATAGTCCAAGAAGTGAACAAGATCCAGGAGAAGCTACCCCGAACCCCGAATACAGAAGAAGATGTTTTCCTTTGAAATAAATGAGAGGATTGAGCCATCAAGGTTCGTGGTATCATTGATGGACAGGGGTACCCAATGCATTGAACAGGGAAAAGCGAGTGCATCTGGGAGAAAATGAAAGATCATGTACAATGTCCACTTTCTCCACCCACTCTACCTTTCACCCTCCAACCGTCACTTACCCCGTCTATCCCTACCACCCTCATTCTTGCATCCACTCATCCCACCTCCTTATTGGACACTTGTCCCCCCATCATTATTTTTGCGAACATTTACTCTCCCCTATAACCGATGGCCATCCCATAACAAGCCAACGCTAAGCTATTCATCTAATTATCCCCCCCCCATGTCTTCAACTACAATTCATTATCCCAGTAAACGCATCCGAAGGGACAGATGGCAACAAGATCAAATGGCAAAGACAATAAGTCAAATGATTGTGGTGGACTTAATGAACATGTGTACGCGGTTGAAAGATCAAAGGAAAGTGAGTACATCTGCAAGCAGACAAAGAGACAGAGAAAGCGCCATCCAAACTCAAAAATATTTGCATACTGTCATTTTATCCGGATGTATTCTATTTTTAGTCATACATTGTGGGAAGTCCAACAGTTTTCAGTTGTGACAATTTTTGTATAAATAGATAGGCTTCAAATCTATTCGAGGTTGATTCTTATCGAATGTAAAAGAGAAACTCTTTTTAAGTATTAATACAAGTGCAGACAGAGATTCTAAGTTTCATTCAAATTGAGTTATGTGTTCCCTCTGTGTTTCCATTTCTATGAATTTCTTTCTGTAATTCTTCAAGAGTGATTGATTGCAATTTAGTACTACGTCTACTATGATCATAATATATCAGTGGTTTATTCAGTAACAACTTTGCCTCTGTTATTACTGTGAGTAAAACAAGAACTGTGATCTGTGTGAATTACTGCATTTCTATCTCCTGTGCAAGGGTGCATCTTCTATTGTAAACAAGGTGAGACTTATCTGTAATTGATACCTGACTTTGTTTTAACAGTTTTGTCAATATTTCTACACCATTTGGCATTATAATTGTGACTGAGATAACGAGATACAACCTATGTACTGTCTTATCATTAATTTCATTTAAAGATTATTTCTAAGAAAACTGAGGGAAGAAAAAAGCACTCACAAAACACTTCATTTAAAACCTTTGATGCCTGACATTATTCTTTAAGCCTTAGAATCAATCTCATGAACAACAGGTAGTTGTTGGGTTGGTTTCACATAGTTTTGAAGAGACGTTTGAGGGTTTTAATGCCACATAAATACTTAGATTTTCATGCCAAATGTTACAGCAAAGAACCCACATAAATAAATTAAACAAAAACACTACAACAACAGAGAAATACCACAAAATACTTGATATTATTTATTAATGTCTGACTTGTTAAAATAATAGTTGATGTTAATGGTTCAGAAAATTTCCCACAAAGAAAATATGAACAACAAAACAATCATCAACCTCAACAATGATGTTACAATGATAAATAAGATAAACCTGGTGTAATTTCTGCTTGATGCCTTTGCAAATTACTGAGATAAATAGGCATGTGGGTGACAATAAGCTGCAACAATTATCCTGTGTTGATAACTGGTATGGAAGCTCAAGAAATATTCCAGTAAATGTATATACAACAGTCTAGGAATGGGTGGCAGTCTTGTAGCTAACAACTACCCATTTTTACCTCTCCAACAATAACCAAACTTGCCCCTTGACAGTAATGACAACAGCCACAGGAAAATCATCCTCCACGTAAAGAAAACTCAGCCACAAGGAGAGATATAACCCAGTATAGATGAGAACTCAGCCAAAATCTGAGGTAGACTAATCTAGTACCTTGAAATCGGCCCAGCAAGGAAGAAATTTTTCCTCCAGCAAAAGAAAACGGCCCAGCAATAGAGTAACTCGCCCATCCAAGGGAAATACGCCCTCTTCAGAGTATATTCACCCCTATTTTAGCCAAACATAACTTGTACAAGTAGGAAGTCGACCAAGCAAAGGAAATATAAACTCTTCCAAGGGATTTCGACCTCTCAACAATAGATCTCAGTTCCTACACCAAAGCTCGCCCTGCACAAGAACGATATAACTTCCTCAAGCCCCAAAATTGTTGCAAAATGGTAGATCTAGCTCCTCAACTGTGAAATCCAAATGGAAGACCTGGATGGCCTTCCCAATCAATGGCTAGGGTGGAATATTTCACCACCAAAAATGTATTAGCTAGGGTGGATCTCTCACCACCGAAACTAATCTACACTAGGGTTTACTCTGAACCCTCAAAAGCAACAAGAGCTCTCCAAGTCAATCAAAATTTTCATCAATATAATGAGAGAATAGAAGCCCATGTCTCTCTTTTATACCTCCTTTCAACTTTTTCCATTCAAGTGACTTTTAATTCATCTTTAATATTTCTTCATAAAATCATTTTATTAATTTAATGACCCTTTTAACTCCAAAAAGTGATTAATTCGCCCTTATAACTTCTCCAGCCACCGAAAGTCACTTTTCTTCATCCTATATTGTAAATATTTTCTCTCTAGTTCCAACGAGATATTACACTAAGGTGTTTCTCTAAGAAACAAGCCCAAAATAACACCTTCAATGTAATTAATTAAAATTTGCTCAATAATAACCCAAAATTACGGAAATCGTCAGAATGCCATGAAACCAAGAGAGAACTGTGTGGAAATGATCATGATGATGAAAGATGGTGAATGGGCCATCCAGGGCCAATAAAACTCCTCCAAAATTCTTGAGCTCGTTGTTATCCTAATATTACTCCTTTAGTTAGGTTGAGGTAAACTCATAAAGTCTCCTCTGACTACAAGGTAGGGGAATCCAAAAATGCGAACATTACAGTCCTCCCTTCCCAAAGATTGTTTGTCCTCAAGCAATGCCATCACAACCCTCTAATAAAAAAGTTGTACCAAACTTAAAATGAGAGTGATCCTCATGTCCCAAACCAATATGAAAGACATTTGGCACCTATCGCCCACAATACTATCCTGCAATGTACTCACACAAGAGGCCTCATGAAGACCAACGATCAATAGAGAAAATAGATACTATAAATACTCGTTCCACCCATCATAGAATTTCCCACCTGAGACACTGATCCAATGATCCATATCTATAGCTCTTGAAAGTAATGGTTGTGTCTCCCAGATTCCCAACTTCCAACCCATGGAATCCCAAGGGTAAACTCTTGAAAATTAGAACCTGCTCTCTCATGTCCAACGGTAGCTAAACTGTCAAACAATGTAATACTTGGGTCCCAAACTAATCCTAGAAGGAAACCACCATGTTGTTGTTGCACCACTCTAATCATCATTGTCGGACCAACATGCCCAATCTGGATCCTCCTCTCTAGGAACCCCAAGATGAAATCCCTGAAGGGAATGAAACCATTATCTCGGATCATCCCTTGCAAATCTGTCTCAGTGAAGTCTAAGTCTACAAATTCACTGCCAACCTCGATACTGGGTATCAGGAAAGAAAGTCTATCCTTCCATATGAAGTAAGTCTCAACTTCCCCACTATCAACATCCCAAAAATAGAGCAGACCAATCACTATCACAACTCTATCGGTCATCATCACCATCTGAAGCAATCGATCACTCAAATGAATACCCAAATACCACCAAAGAATTGGAATTCCATCACTCCCAAGGCCTATTGACTGTTGTTGTGCTACATTAATAACTATCGGAATCCAGATAATCCTCATCTCTAATCTATGTATGCAATCAATTGATGAACACCAGATACCACTGCATGCCTCCAAAGGCATCACCTCACACAATTGGTCAACCATGCTCCCTCGATAATCACAAACACTATTGTTGCTAAAAATACATCCTTCAGGGTACATGTACTACTGCAAAAGAGAGGATCGTCCTCCTCTAGACCAACCATACTACATCAACTGGGAGTATGACTCTCCCATGGACTTCATTGTCTCCCACTATGTACCATTTTACCCCTCTACATAACATTGTATACCATTACACACCACTGCATATTGTTGTATATCATTGCATATCATTTTGTATCATGTATGTGCCACTGTATCTATCACTACACTAGTGTCAATTGAACCTGGGTCCCAAATGAATGTGTCCTCATCCATAATATACCTGTCCCCACAATCCTTGGATGTATATACTTCCATGTTGACTAATCCATGAGGTATCTTCTCAACTGTCGCAGCCATGATCGTGACTCGAGCATTCAATGGGCTCTCTAAAGGAAGTGGCTCCTGATACCCATACTGCAAAACATGTGCATAATCAAAATCCTTTGGGTCATATCTCTCTGTAAATGCCTACAAGCCCTCAATGTCACCAACATCCTCTAGTAACATAGTTGAAACATATAAATGACTCTCAACTAAAATGGATGTAGTGGATATCTCGCTAGCCTCCTCAAGGAGTCGGTCTACTCTAGACTCTAATTCTTGAAGGGTTATGTGTGTGCTCTTCAAGAATTCATGTGCGCTCACCAACTCATGAGTGAGTCGATCCACCTCATTCTCCTTCTCCTCCAACACCCAATGGTACATCTCACCAATCTTTAGAAGGTAATCTATATCCATAAAGAGATGCTGGTAGTCAGACCTCATCACTATCACTGCCTCTCTAAGTGTCTGAAAATCCGCAATAAAAACTCACCTCTGGAAATATCCTGTGCCAATGTGGCCCTCCAACAATACTCCACCACCAATGCATGTGTATCATCAAAGTGTCCCATAGCTACCGCGATCATATCCTCACTAACCTTCAATTGAATTTTCAAATGGTGTGGCTCTCCATAAGAATACTCCCCTGTATTCATTGTGCTACTCTAGTTGATTCAGATTTAGGAGCGGAACAAACTGATTACAGACTGAATACCACAAACATAGAGATAGGAAGAATAACACAAATATTCAGTGAACAATATCGTCTATTAAATAAGGAAATAGCTTGAAACTGTAAAACTGCAGAACTGAAACTTGCTCAAATGGTGGTAGTTATCTCTGAGAAGAGATGTGGCTGCTACGTGCATCTGTCTGAGCAGAATAGATTACAATGAGGCTCCATAGGCCCTTTTCATATTACTCATGAATGCCAAAACCCTAGACATCCAAAAACCTAACCTAGAAGGTGAAACGCCAAAATTCATGTGGGCCCTATGGGTAAGTTGGTGTAATTTGGTACCTCAACTTCCTAGGGTCATAACTTTTGCATACGACCTCTGTTTTAGGCGCGTGATAGCCCGTTGGAAAGGTATTTCATAGAACTACGCATTGTTCCCATCAAACTCTCACTTTGTGTACAATCTAACTATGGCGAGCTAAAAAAACAATGTTTAGGGCCCCAAAACAACCCTGAAAGTACATCAAGATGTGCTGACATGAAAACATACAAAATAAGCCAGTTGGATTAGGCGAGAGGCCACCTGTATCCACTTGGAGAATGTGTGAGGCTTCAGAAAACCCCAAAGGTGTAGCAATCACAATTATAAAGCAGTACAGAAAGACGTGTTGAACAAAAAACAGACACGAGGAGCCAGTTGGAATAGGTGGGTGGCCACCAATATCCATCTGGATCAATCCTCCCCCATTAGGAAGCAATGGTCTCCATTGTGTTGAGTTCCCCCATCAGGTGAGGAAAATTCTGTTGGATTTGGCCCCAGGTGAGCCACTTGCCTTGGTGTAGGGGTTGCCCTACCTTGACAACCCGATAAAGATGGATTTGTTGTTGGTGAGTTCCCTTGACCTGGGTGTCCACTATATGATCGGTGGATGCTTATTCCATGCAGTCAGGGTTGAGCTATGTTGGTGTCAGTTGTTCGGCGATCTCAGAGGTTTCCATTAATGATGGAAAATATAGTCGAAGGAGGTCCACATTGAATACTGGATGCAGACGTGTTGAGCTCAAAAGCATTGCTACCCACAGCCTTGGTGATAGTGTAAGGCCCATAACAAAGTGGTCGAAGCTTCCGATGGGGCCCAGTGAGACGCTCCTTCTACAAATGTAACCAGACTTTGTCACCAACCTGCAACTAGTGTGTTACCCTATGTTTATCATGGCATTGCTTGTACTTAGGATTGGATTTCTGCAAAACTGTCTAGACCTGTTGGCAGATGTGTTGAATACGCTCAATAAATCTGGTGGCTTTGTCGACCGCAGACTGATCAAGGGAAGAGTCTATCTATGCGGTGGCAAGAGGAAGTGCCACATCAATGGGTCCCAATGGTTGGAATCCTAGACCCACCTGAAATGGGCTATGGTCGGTGGAACTGTGGAGAGCCCTATTGTAATTGTGTTGGACATATGGGGGACTCTCTTCCCATGTACGGGGATGCTTAGAATTGTACATGTGCAGGATGTGGACAATCATTTGATTGACAACCTCGGTTTGGCCATCGATTTGGGGGTGGAAAGAAGTGGATTTTGTGAGCTTGGTGTCTAATAGAGACCAGAGACTCGACCAAAAGGTGTTGAGGAACATGTTGTCTCGGTCGGAGATGATGGTCTGTGGTATCCCAAAGTGAACCCAAACTTGTTCAAAGAAGATCTTGGCAGTGTCGGCCACTGTGACAGTCTTCTTACAGGCTGTGACGATGGCCATCTTCAAAAACCGATCAATGACCACAAACACATAGTCATTTTCGTGCTTGGTGGACGATAGACCAGACATGTAATCCATGGAGATGGACTCCCACAGCTTCTCAGGAATAGGCATAGGGGTTTATAAGCCTTCCTTCTTGATGACCGGCTTGACAATGGTGTAGGCAGTGCAAGATATGATATACTTGCTGATGTCCAGTCAAATTTTTGGCCAATAAAAATGTTTATGAAGGACGACCATAGTTTTATCTATGCCAAAATGTCCTACCACCTGACTGTAGTGGGATTCCCAAATCATCTTTGCACACTCGCTCGTAGGAACATAGAGATGGCCCAGGTGGCATAAGAGTATGTCCTAAATGTGAAAATCAGTGATAGGGGTGCATGTACCCAAGAGTTGATATGTAGTGGCAAAGTCTGGATCTTGCTGGTAAAGTTGGGGCCACTCTGATGTTTCATGTCCACAGGAATGGAGCATAGTGGTAAGTGCAGCCACAGGAGGCCGACTGAGGCATTCAGTGACACGATTGGAGATACATGTCTTATACTTGATGTTGATATGGAATTGGTGAAGGTAGGTGGACCACTTCTAATGGCAGTCGTTATGAAATTTCCCCTTTGTTTGTATGAACTACAGAGGCTTGTGATCAGTGTGTATGATCGTCTATGTCCCCAGAATGTAATGTTTCCATTGACGAATGGCTTGTACAATGGAATACATTTCCTTGTCATAAGTGGGGTATTTACAGACAGTATCGGAGAGTGTATCACTATGGTATGCCATTGGATGCCCGTGTTGAGTGAGAACTGCGCCCACAGGATAGTCAGTTGCATAAGTCTCAATCTCGAATGGTTGTTACAAATCGGGCAAGGAGAGTATTGGAGATGATCACAAACAATGTTTCATATATTCGAATGCTCGTTGTTTCTCCTTCCCCCACATGAACTTGGCCCTACCACCGCCCTTGGTCACCTGGCTGAGGGCCCAGGCAATATGAGAGAATCCCAACACGAGCCAACGGTAAAAATTGGTGAGTCCTAAGAAGCTCTGAAGCTCGATCAGTTTGGTCGGGGCTGGCCAGTCACGGATGACTTGGATCTTAGCTAGATCAACATGTACCCCATGATCATCAACAATTTAGCCTAGTTATTAGACCTTGTTCATGCCAAAAGAGCATTTTTCCAAGTTGACATAAGGCTTGTGTTGTCGTAGAGTGCTCAAAACCTGTTGAATATGCCACATGTTCTCCTCCCACATTTTGTTGAAGATGAGGATGTCATCCAAATATACTACCACAAAGGAGTTGGTGAAGGGTCTCAATACATCATCCATCAACCTCGTGAAAGTGGTTGGTGCATTTGTTAATCCAAAGGCCATGACTAGCCATTCGTAGAGACCTTCCTTAGACTTGAAGGTTGTCTTCCAGACATCCGTTGGTTTGATGGGAACCTGGTGGTAGCCAGACTTTAGGTCAATCTTGTTGAAGAAATTTTCCCCTTTGATTTGGTCAAGAAGGTCATCAATCCTAGGAATGGGATAGTGGTTCCTGACTGTGATTTTGTTTAAGGCTCTGTAATCAATGCAGAGTCACCAAGTCTCATCCTTCTTCTGCACTAGTACAATCATGCTTCCGCAAGGGGAGGAGTTGGGTCTGATGTGCCCCTTTTGAAGAAGCTCTAGGATCTGACGACTGATTTCAACATTCTCGATCAGTGAGCATCGATAGACTGGTCCATTAGGTAGAGGAGCATCGGGGGTCAGATCAATTGGATGCTTGACTTGGCAGTGTGGCAGTACCCCTATAGGTGAGACGAAGATGTCTTTGTATTCTTCCACGATCCTTTCCACTTGCTTCTGCTGCAAAGAGAGGTGTTGTGTAGAGGCCACTGACGTGGCGGTGAACTTATGCTTACTAAGAGAACGGATCACAAAGAAGATGAACTTCCCAGCCTGTGAAATGACCTTACTATGTTGCTTAGCAGAGATTAAAGAAATAGCAGTAGGTGGTGCCACCTCTAGGATCTTGTACAATTGTCTACCCAAAGTAATAATAACATTGTGGGGTATAGACTCATACATAGCATGATGCTTCCACAAATATGGTTGTCCTAAAAGAACATCACAAACTTCAAGGGGAGAAATATCACACAGTACCTCATCTTTGAAAGGCTTGATGTCGTAGGACAGACGGCACTGTTGGCTGACACAGAGATCTCTTCCTTGACGAATCCAGCCGATGGTTTAGGGTTGCGGGTGTGGTGTCATTGACAGGTTCAACCGCTTGACGACCTCTGCTGAAATCAGGTTCTTCTAACTACCGTTTTTCGACAATGAAGTGAATCAGATCCCCCTTGATCCACATCTACGAGTGAAAGAGGCATTCCCCTTCCTCTGGTTATTTTGGTTTGCTTGGCCGGACTTTGGTGGTAGTGACCATG
The DNA here is from genome assembly GCA_010110895.2 of Picea sitchensis. Lineage (NCBI taxonomy): Eukaryota > Viridiplantae > Streptophyta > Pinopsida > Pinales > Pinaceae > Picea > Picea sitchensis. The sequence goes on along the minus strand of SNQJ01S0070403.1, from coordinate 8,767 downwards.
GCATTGGGTTCAACATCAATAATCTACTTCCCTCCTTCAGGATTTGACTCATAATCAAAATCGACCTCTGAATAGGAAACCTTCAGCTCGACCACGAGGGACTGCTTGGAGTGGCATTCATCGTTGTTGTGCCAAAGACTTTTATGGTACTCACACCATTTTCCCGTGTCCTTATTTGTCTTCTCGTTGCCCTTATTGTATTGCGGCTTGGACGGATTCTCCTGAGGGCGGCCATTGCGACTTGGTCCCCTATTGTGTGGGTTGGGGTTTCTTTTTCCCTGCTTCAGCTATGAGGGGTTTGCATATCCAAACTCTTGTTGTTTCTGCTTAAATTTATGCTCGATCTTGACAGTGTATCTATAAGTTGTGCCCAATGAGGCGATTTCCAAGAAATCCATTTTTGTTTGAATGTATCTATGTAAACAGTCGTGGTATTTGAGCACCAGATGACGCTCAAAATATTTGATACCCAATTTGGTGTGGAGGGTATGGAAAATATTGATGAAGTTTGGTATTGTCTGGTCCCTTTCTTGACGTAGGGTGGTCCATCTGGTGTACTGGTCCTCATAGCTTCCAACAGGGTAGTATTGTTCTTTAATGGCATCCCAGAAGGAATCCCATGTACGGGCCACCACAAAAATTGCAGATTCCTCCATGACCCTTTGCTCAGAGTAGGTATCCCACCAGTCTTTAACATGGGGAACCACCTTGAGGAGTTCAAAAGTGATATTTTCCCGATCGGAAAAATTGTGGACCGAAAGATATCCTTCGAGCAAATTTAACCATTTATCTACAACATCTGCATCTATCAGTCCTTCAAATAATGGAACATCAAAATTTACCTATACCTTGAAGGGGGTTGCATGGCCGCCTGATGAAGATGCTTCTCCCATGGGAAACCGTCGAAGGATCTGCGCGAATTTGTCCATCATTTTGTTCCTTTGTCGCGCGAGGACTTCCACGAGAAACATTTTAATAGGATCTCATGCTCCATCATCTTTATTTTCATCTCCCATGGGTTTTTGTCGGGCTCAGCGCGGTTGATCTAGTAATGTCTTGATTGGTTCAAGTCCCAACTTCTTGTACCCAGATCTTGTCCGGGACATGCACGAAGAAAAATAAATGAAGAGAAGACTGCTCTGATACCACTGATCCAGATTTAGGAATGGAACGAACTGATTACAAACTGAATACCATAAACATAGAGATAGGAAGAATAACACAAATATTCAGTGAACAATATCTTCTATTAAATAATGAAATAGGATGAAACTGTAAAACTGCAGAATTGAAACTTGCTCGAATGGCGGTAGCTATCTCTGAGAAGAGATGTGGTTGCTACGCACATTCGTCTAAGAAGAATGGATTACAATGAGGCTCCATAGGCCCTTTTCATATTACTTATGAATTCCAAAACCCTAGACATCTAAAAACCTAACCTTAGAAGGTGAAACACCAAAAGTCATGTGGGCCTTATGGGTAAGTTGGTGTAATTTGGTACCTCAACTTCCTAGGGTCATAACTTTTTCATACGACCTCTGTTTTAGGCGCGTGATAGCCCGTTGGAAAGGTATTTCAGAGAGATACACATTTCGTTGTCAAACTATGACTTCATCTACAATCTAACTATGGCAAGCCAAAAAAAAAAAAATTAGGGCCACAAAACAGCCCTGAAAGTACAGCAAGATGTGTTGACATGAAAACATACAAAATAGGCCAGTTGGATTAGGCGAGAGGCCACCTGTATCCACTTGGAGAATGTGTGAGGCTTAAAACATCCCCAGAAGTGTAGAAATCATAATTATAAAGCAGTACAGAAAGACGTGCTAAACAAAAAACGGACATGAGGAGCCAGTTGGAATAGGTGGGTGGCCACCAATATCCATCTGGATCACTGGTTCTCAGTCATGCACACATCCTGTGAAATAATATCAATCTCCAAAGGTGACTCCTCCAGTGTCAATGCATCATCATACCTAGGATAACTCACACCCAGATCATCACAAGCCTCTCTACAGGATGAAAATGTCAACTCCTCCTCGTGCATTGTCCTTCTATCAACCTCTTCATCCCACGTGCTAGTGTCACCGGATGATATAGTCACATATGGCTCAAGATTTTTTGCTCCACTACATTCATATCAAGTCTACGTCTAGCCAAATAAACCTCCTCCTTTTCTCTCCCCAAAGAAGCTAGTATAAGTGATACCAACCGCTCTGGAATATCATCACTCTCGTCCACAATACAAGTCATAATGGCTTGCATAGATGTTAACACATTTTATGGATGAGCTCCACTGACAACAAAGAGGAAAATGTGAAACATCTCAAGGATCAAGTGATCACACCCAATGTATAGCATCAAAACACATGACTCAATATTTTCCATTGTTTCCATAATGGTAACCCTCTCTCCAAAAAAGGGACTACTTGTATCATCCAACCATCGGAAAGTAATAATAATAAGTTGGAAGGTGTCTCTCAACACATCATATTTGTATGGAGCGTTAGGTGTTGTGATTCTGGTGATCTCACTTATACATATGGCCACCCTAAGTGACACCTCTCCATCCTGGTATCTCAACAAATTTGACATAACTAGAGCTTCCCTTAATGGGTGTATTGCATCCAACATAACATGTGAAGGAGACTGACCCACCTTAGATGAGAATTTTAAGAAGAGTGTTTTTGAAGTGAGGGAGTGACTGGAACCTCATTCCCACCTCAAACACATGTTGTTCCAACTGATTTTCCATCTTTCTCATGTATATGTTGTCAATGATGCCCTTCAAAACCTCACAGCTACAGAGGACCATGCTCTGATACCATTGTAATATCCCACCTACTTGTTGTTACAAATTTGTGTTTAATGTTGTAGTATTTTGGTAGTTTTTTGGCCTTGGTATTTTGTCAAACAATTGGTGAGATGACCAATTTTTACTATCCAACCCTTCCCAATGTTTGTTGTAACTTATTTCTGAGGCAAAGGTTTTTCCAAACACTTTGCAATCACACCCCAAATCCCAATATTAATCTCAGTTTGTTGTTGTTATATGTATGGGTAGTTTTTGGGTTGGTTTCACATAGTTTTTTAAGAGATGTTTGAGGGTTTTAATGCCACATAAATCCTTAGATTTTCATGCCAAATGTTAGAGCAAGGAACCCACATAAATAACTTAAACAAAAACACTACAACAACAGAGAATTACCACAAAAGACTTGATATTATTTATTGATATTTGACCTGTTACAATACTAGATTATCTTAATGGTCCAAATCAGTTCCCACAAAGGAAATATGAACAAAAAAACAATGAGAAACCTCCACAATGATGGTATTGTGATAAATAAGAGAAACATGGTGTAATTTCTACTTGATTCCTTGGCAAATTTTTGAGATAAATAGGCTTGTGGGTGACAACAAGTTTCAACAATTCTCCTGTGTTTATAACTGATCTGGAAGCTCAAGAAATATGTTAGTAAATGTATACACAATAGTCCAGGAATGGGTGGAAGTCTTGTAGCTAAAAAATTCCCATTTTTACCTCTCCACCAGCAACCAAACTCGCTCCTCAACAATAATGACAACAGCCACAGGAAAATTGTCCTCCACATAAAGAAAACTCGGCCACAACGAGAGATATGACCCAATATAGGTGAGAACTCAGCCCAAATCTGAGGTAGACTAATCCAGTACATTGAAATTAGCCCAGCAAGGCATAAATTTTTCCTCCAGCAAAAGAAAACGGCCAAGCAGTAGAGTAACTTCCCCATCCAAGGGAAATACGCCCTCTTCAGAGGATATTTGCCCCTATTTTAGCCAAATGCGGCCTGTACAAGTAGGAAGTTGACCAAGCAAAGGAAATATGAACTCTTCCAAGGGATTTCGACCTCTCAACAATAGATCTCGGTTCCTACACCAAAGCTCTCCCTGCACAAGAAAGATTTAACTTCCTCAAGTCCCAAAATTGTTGCAAAATGGTAGATCTAGCTCCTCAACTGTCAAATCCAAATGGTCTGGATGGCCTTCCCAATCAATGGCTAGGGTGGAATCTTTCAACACCGAAATCGACTTAGCTAGGGTGGATCTCTTACCACCAAAACCAATATACACTAGGGTTTACTCCAAACCCTCAAAGGATCAAAGAGCTCTCCAAGTCAATCAAAATTATCATCGATATAATGAGAGAATAGAAGCCCCTATCTCTCTTTTATACCCCCTTTCACATTTTTTCCATTCAAGTGACTTTTAATTCATCTTTAATATTTCTTCATAAAATCACTTTATTAATTTAATGACCCTTTTAACTCAAAAAAGCGATTACTTCTCCCTTATAACTTTTTCAGCCATTGAAAATCACTTTTCTTCATCCTATATTGTAAATATTTTCGCTCTGGTTCCAACGAGCTATTACACTAAGGTGTTTCTCCAAGAAACAAGCCCCAAATAGCACCTTCAGTGTAATTAATTAAAATATGCTCAATAATAACCCAAAATTACGGAAATCATCGGAATGCCACAGAACTAAGAGCAAACTGTGCAGAAATGATATGTTGGTGAAAGACGGTGAATGGGATAGCCACGGCCCATAATACTCCTCCAAAATTCCTGAGCTCGTTGTTATCCTCATTTAAGTCCTCTGGTCAAGCTGACATAAACTCATAAAGTCTCCTATGTCTGTAAGGCAGGGGAATCCAAAAATGGGAACATTATAGTCCTCCCTTCCAAAAGATTGTTTGTCCTCAAGCAATTCCCTCACAGCCCTTTAATCAAAAAGTTGTACCAAACTTAAAATGAGAGCTGATCCACCTCATTCTCCTTCTCCTCCAACACCCCATGGTACATCTCACCAATATCCAGAAGGTAATCTCTATCCATGAGGAGATGCTAGTATTAGGACCTCATCGTTGTCACTGCGTCTCTAAGTGTCTAAAAATCCGCAATGGAAAACTCACCTCCCAAACTATCTTGTTTCAACGTGGCCCTCCAACAATACTCTACCATCAGTGCATGTGTAGCATCAAAGTGTCCCATAGCTATCGCAATCATATCCTCACTAACCTTCAACTACATTTCTAAATGGTGTGGCTCTCCATAAGAATGCTCCCCAGTATCCGTTGTGCTACTCTGGTCCTCAAACATGCGCACCTCCTATGAAATAATATCAGTCTCCAAAGATGACTCATCCAGTGTCAATGCATCATCATACTTAGGAGTACTCACACCTAGATCATCACAAGCCTCTGTACAGGATGAAAATGTCAACTCCTCTTCATACACTGTCCTTTTATCAACCTGTTCATCCCATGTGCTAGTGTCACCAGATGATATAGTCACATATGGCTCAAGTTTATTTGCACACTGCTCCACTACATTCATAGCAAGTCTAGGTCTAGCCGAAAAAACCTCCTCCTTTCCTTTCCCCAAGGAAGATAGTATAAGTGATACTAGCTGCTCTGGAATATCATCACTCTCGTCCACAATACAAGTCATAATGGCTTGCATAGATGTTAACACATTTTCTAGATGAGCTCCACTGTCAACAAAGAGAAAAATGTGAAACATTTCAAGGATCAAGTCAACACACCCAATGTCTAGCATCAAAACACATGACTCGATCTTGGCCATCGTTTCCATAATGGTAACCCTCTCTCTAAGCAAAGGACTAGATATATCATCCAACCCTCAGAAAGTAGTAATAATAAGTTGGAAGGGGTATCTCAACACATCATATTTGTATGAAGTGTTTGGTGTTGTGATTCTGGTGATCTCACTTATACATATGGACACCCTAAGTGACACCTCTCCATCCTGGTGTCTCAATAACTTTGGTGTAACTAGAGCCTCCCTTAATGGGTGTATTTCATCCAACATAACATGTGAAGGAGACTAACCCACCTTAGATAAAATTTATGTTTCTTGCTTGATAATTTTAAGAAGAGTGTTTTTGAAGTGAGGGAGTGATTGTAACCTCATTCCCACCTCAAACAATTGTTCCAACTGATTTGTCATCTTTCTCATGTACCTGCTATCAATGTTTCCCTTCAAAACCTCACAGTTGCAGAGGACCATGCTCTGATACCACTGCAATATCCCACCCACTTCTTGTTACAAATTTGTGTTTAATGTTGTATTATTTTGGTAGTTTTATGGCCTTGGTCTTTTGTCAAACAGTTGGTGAGATGCCCAATTTTTACTATCCAACCCTTCCCATTGTTTGTTGTAACTTATTTCTGAGCCAAAGGTTTTGTCAAACACTTTGCAATCTCACCCCAAATCCCAATATTATACTCAATTTGTTGTTGTTATATGTATGGGTAATTGTTGGGTTGGTTTCACATAGTTTTTAAGAGATGATTGGGGATTTTAATGCCACATAAATCCTTAGATTTGCATGCCAAATGTTACAGCAAGGAACCCACATAAATAAATTAAACCAAAACACTACAACAATAAAGAAATACCACAAAAGACTTGATATTATTTATTGATCTCTGACCTTTTACAATACTAGTTGATGTTGATGGTCCAGATCAGTTCCCACAAAGAAAATATGAACAACAAAAAAATGAGCAGCCTCCACAATGATGGTACAGTGATAAATAAGAGAAACCTAGTGTAATTTTTGCCTGATGCCCTGGAAAATTGTTGAAATAAATAGGCTTGTGGGTGACAATAAGTTGCAGCAATTCTCTGATAACTGGTCTGGAAGCTCAAGAAATCTGCTAGTAAATGTATACACAACAGTCCAGGAATGGGTGGCATTCTTGTAGATAACAATTGCCCATTTTTACCTCTCCAACAACAACCAAACTCGCCCCTCAACAGTAATGACATCAACTGCAGGAAACTCGTCCTCCACATAAAGAAAACTCGGCCACAAGGAGAGATACGACCCAATATAGGTGAGAACTCAGCCCAGATCTGAGGTAGACTAATACAGTACCTTGAAATCGGCCCAGCAAGGCATAAATTGTCCTCTAGCAAAAGAAAACAGCCCAGTAGTAGACTAACTCGCCCATCCAAGGGAAATACGCCCAGCCCAGCAGTAGAGTAACTCGCCCATCCAAGGGAAATACTCCCTCTTTTCAGAGGATATTCGCCCCTATTTTAGCCAAATGTGGCCTATACAAGTAGGAAGTCGACCAAGCAAAGGAAATATGAACTCTTCCAATGGATTTCGACCTCTCAACAATAGATCTCAGTTCCTACACCAAATCTCACCCTGCATAAGAAAGATATAACTTCCTCAAGCCCCAAAATTATTGCAAAATGGTAGATCTAGCTCTTCAACTATGAAATCCAAATGGAATACCTAGATGGCCTTCCCAATCAATGGCTATGGTGGAATCTTTGACCACCGAAACCAGATTATCTAGGGTGGATCTCTCACCACCGAAACCAATCTACACTAGGGTTTACTCCAAACCCTCAAGGGCTCCAAGAGCTCTCCATGTCAACCAAAATTATCATCATTATCAATATAATGAGATAATAGAAGCCCCTGTTTCTTTTTTATACCCCCTTTCACCTTTTTCCATTCAAGTGACTTTTAATTCATCTTTAATATTTCTTCATAAAATCACTTTATTAATTTAATGACCCTTTTAACTCCAAACAGTGAGTCCCTTATAACTTCTTTGGCCACTGAAAGTCCCTTTTCTTCATCCTATATTGTAGATATTTTCACTCTACTTCCAACGAGATATTACAATAAGGTGTTTCTCCAAGAAACAAGCCCCAAATAGCACCTTCAATGTAATTAATTAAAATATGCCTAATAATAACCCAAAATTACGTAAATCGTCGAATGCCACAGAACCAAGAGAAAACTGTGAGAAAATGATCCTAATTATGAAAGATAGTGAATGGGCTAGTCAAGACCCATAAAACTCCTCCAAAATGCCTAAGCTCGATTCCTCATTTTACTCCTCTGGTCAGGCTAACATAAACTCATAAAGTCTCCTCTGACTGCAAGGCTGAGGAATCAAAAAATGGCAACATTACATCTACCTAGGGTTTAGGCTAAGAGGGTGTATGCACTTATACTTCTCTTAGAAAACCCTTTTTCAGCCAATAAAATGTAAGCATAAAATGATGGAAACTAAGGTGGGGTTGCATGCCCTTATCATTCCCATCTAGCTCTAGCAAATAACCTTGACTTGAATAACAAATGATAGCACAATGTAAAAAGCCTTACCAATTCAAGGAAAAAAGCTAAGACAAACCACCACAATAGAAAAGAAGAGCCTTCCAAGGCTAGCGCATCACTTCCATCAACCAATAACCAAAGAGATAGCCATACACAAGAGCACAACAGAGAAACTAGCTAAAGAGAGTGAAAATTTTAGTCCAATACTTCTCACAATGGGAGAGTTATGATTTAAAATGAGATCTTATGATCTCTATTTATACAAAATGTCACTAAAATAGTTTGTCCACATAATTTTAGGGTAAACCACAAGACTAGGGGTCAACAACCCTAATATTTCCCCTTTACACAAATAATGTTAAACAATTCTCTTAAAATTCTACTTTTTGCACAAATGAAAACCCTGAGAGTGACGTCACCCCTTTAGGAGTGACGTTTTGGAACGTTTAGGCCAAATGTTGAGATGGAGATGATAGGGTTGGGCCTCCAAAGGCCATGTTGTTAGGATATTTAGACACTTAGGAGTTAGTTAAGATCTACTTGGTCTAATATGTCGTTAGGTAAAAGTGTGTTTTTTTAGTATGCATTAGTATGCATTTGTAGTTAGGAAATCCG